>JAODAL010035583.1:0-42768 GCA_025379985.1 Phyllomedusa bahiana | reverse complement strand
AGAGACACATTGTCAAAATTTAAAGGGAGTGTATATGGATTTGTTAAAGGTCAATGCAGAACAGAAAAAGATACAATTTTTAAAAAAAAAACTTTGGGATATATCATTAGTTTCCCAAAGAGGCCCTAAGGTCTAAAATTTTTTTTTTTTTTTTTTTTTTTTTTTTTATTTTAAAATTTTTTTTAAAATAGTTTAGGAAGGAAAGGATTAGGAGGAAGAAAAAAAGGAAGAGAAAAAAAAAAAAAAAGGTATTAAAAAGGGAAGGAACTGGAACATGCATGCTTGAAAAAGGGGGTGATCCCTTAAAACGTTGCTCATGCGGCTTTTCACCCGGCCGGTTTTCCCAGGCTACCCCTGCCACAAAATGCAGTGAAGCGCTATAAGGTATTTCCCTGTTATGAAACCTACGCTACAAATCTTTTGACTGATACAGATCAATGCTTTTAGATTGTATGAAAGTATGTCTTTTTTGGGAAATAAAGAAGAATAATTTTCCAAATATAGGGGTCCACCTTTTCATGAAAAATATGCCCTTAGTGCAGTCGACTTCTAGAGGTAAAAAGGGTATACTATATTAAAAAACCCTCTGGAAGATTTTGGAGGAACTAGAAAAATTGTAACCGGGAGTGATGAGGGGTCCTTTGGGTGAGAAGCCCGTTTTTAATACCAAAAAAACCCGAAAGGGGCAACGTTTTACTCCCTCCCCCAAAGTCAAAAGGGATTGTCCCCAGTCAAAGGACGTCCAATTGTGTCGGGAATTCAGTCACTCACGCAGAACGTTGGGATTTATATTGACAAGGTGTTGAGGGATTTTAAGGTAACATTACCTTCTTACCTTAGGCCCTTTTTTGGACCTTCAGAAAAAAATAAAGGAAACCAAAAGGAAGGGATGTCCTTTTGGCCCCAGTGGATGTGAAAACCTGTAAGCATATTCCCACCAATGGGGGCCCGTATGATGGAATTTTTTCCAAAAAAGAGAGGGGGGGGTACGAAAAAAATAACAGACTGGGGGCTTGAATTATTGGAAAATTTCACCACCGGCCCCCTTTTTAGGTACACCATGCTAGTAAGGGGGACCCCCCTTTTCCTTCAGAACTGCCTCAATCTTTGTGGGAAGATTCCACAAGGGGTTGCCCAACGATGCTCAATTGGTACCAAGGGGCCCAAAGAGTGCCAAGAAAATATTCCCCACACCATGACACCACCACCACCAGCCTGAACCGTTGATACAAGGCAGGATGGATCCATGCTTTCATGTTGTTGACGCCAAATTCTGTCCCTATCATCTGAATGTCGCAGCAGAAATCGAGACTCATCAGACCAGGCAACGTTTTTCCAATCTTCTACTGTCCAATTTCAATGAGCTTGGGCAAATTGGAGCCTCAGTTTTCTGTTCTTAGCTGAAAGGAGTGGCAACCGGTGTGGTCTTCTGCTGCTGTAGCCCATATGCCTCAAAGTTCGCCATACTGTGCGTTCAAAAGATGCTCTTCTGCCTACCTTGGTTGTAACGGGTGGCTATTTGAGTCACTGTTGCCTTTCTATCAGCTCGAACCAGTCTGCCCATTCTCCTTTAAACCTCTGGCATCAACAAGGCATTTCCGCCCACAGGACTGCCGCTCACTGGATGTTTTTTTCTTTTTCGGACCATTCTCTGTAAACCCTAGAGATGGTTGTGCGTGAAAATCCCAGGAGATCAGCAGTTTCTGAAATACTCAGACCAGCCCTTCTGGCACCAACAACCATGCCACGTTCAAAGGCACTCAAATCACCTTTCTTCCCCATTCTGATGCTCGGTTTGAACTGCAAGAGATTTTCTTGACCATGTCTACATGCCTAAATGCACTGAGTTGCCGCCATGTGATTGGCTGATTAGAAATTAAGTGTTAACGAGCAGTTGGACAGGTGTACCTAATAAAGTGGCCGGTGAGTGTACCTTGACCCACAACTATTTCCTCTTCGGGCCCAGGGTCCACCACCAGCTCAAGGGCACTGCTATGGGGAGCCCTTGCGCTCCCACGTATGCAAATTTGTGGGAGCGCAGGGCTGGTGGGAGAGGGCCTTGGTGTTCGGAGAGGAGAAGTATGCCCACAATTGTAACATCGTATATTGGGGAAGATATATAGACGACGTCTTCGTGCTGTGGCAGGGCACGAGGACGTCGTTTAAGGAATTTGTTGATAGATTGAATATCAATAGAGTGGGCCTAAAATTCACCTTTGAGACTAATGCATCGGAGCTGGCCTTCTTAGATTTAAAAATCTATAAGGATGAGAGGGGTTTTATTCATACACGAACCCATAGAAAGGAAACATCTACCAATAGCCTATTAAGGTGGGAGTCACATCACCCAAATATTCTCAAAAAGGGAATACCTAAAGGTCAATACCTCAGGATCCATAGGAATTGTTAAAAAATGGAGGACTTTTATACTCAAGCAGGAGATCTAAGGGATAGATTTGCTGAGAGAGGATATCCATCATCGACTCTACAGGCGGCTTTTAAAAATGCGCTTGAAAAGGATAGGAATGTCCTGTTGAATCCTAATCGTCAACAGGCAAAAGACTCTATTGATTTTTGCATAATAGGAACTTTTGATGATCAGAGTGATGAGGTCATGAGAATCTTACGTAGACACTGGGGGATTCTGAAGTCGGACAGAGATCTGACTGACCACCTATCTTCAAGACCTCAGGTAACGTACAGGAGAGGAAGATCTCTGAAGGATAGACTGGTTCACAGTCACTTTGTACCCCTAAGATCAGAGGGTACTTGGTTGGACTGAAAGCCCCTGGGGATGTATAGGTGTGGGAATTGCATTTTCTGTAAATATGTTGACCAGACTAAAAGATTCGAGAGCAGTGTGACTGAAAATCTTTTGAGATAAGGAGTTTATGAATTGTCGAACTCAGGGGTGGTGTACCTCAGTAACTGCAGCTGCCAAAAAACAATATGTGGGCAAAGAAAATGAGACCAATTAAGCTACGTATTGGAGAACACATGGGGGATATTAGGCATAAGAGAGAGACTCCCCTAGGGAGACACATCTGGCAGGAACATGGAGGTGACATAACCGGCATTAGGTTTCTCTGTATTGAACAAATACGAGTGACTTCTAGAAAAGGCGATATTGATAAAAAACTGTTATGTAAAGAAACCGAATGGATGTACCGACTGAAGACCTTGCGGCCGGAAGGTCTGAATGAGACATTTTATTTTGGCTGCTTTATCTAAGGTTGGCACTCACAGCTTCATGTATATTTTCATTTAATGGGGTATAATCATCTGACATGATTGTCATGACCCCCTAACAGCATTTTACTAATCGTGATTTTTGATTTTGTTTTATTTGTATCTAATATCCATACTGATGTGTTTATGGTGGGTCCTCAGCTAAGCTGTACTGAATAACCAAAATTGGGCTTTTATAGCGATGTCATCTGCCCACGTTGGGAATGCTGCTTAATGTACACATAATATGCACCCCTCTATGACATCTGATATAGAAGTAACGCATAGTTGTGGAGTTATTTGGGGTGCTAGGGCTATGTTTCGCATAACTGCTGGGCACGACGGGTCCCTTATGAGACAAATTAAACTTCAGTGCAATAACGGGCTCGAGCGAGTCACTGCGCATGACGGCTGTTAGCGTCGTTCCCATGGTAATGGAATAGAACGAATGCATGCGCAGTAGACCGGCAGCACCAACGAACGCCTCTGCGCATGACCGGACAAGTGAGTTCGGTCTCCGGGGCAACGCGATACTTGCGCATGCGCAATGCACTTTCGGACAAACGGAAGGATTGGCGCGCTGAGGAATACGATCATCCCACTATATATAAGGATTATACACAGAGGTATGGTTGTCCACTATTGAGCTTTATGGCAGCAATATCGCCACTGTGGGGCTCTCATCTGAGCATATCTACTCTCCCCTGATGAACCCTGAGATGAATAGGAAAGGGGAAAACGCGTCGGCAATATGTGCTGATCGGATGAAGGTCGTATATGATTATCTATGTAACCTATTGGGAATATGTGCTGATCGGATGAAGGTCATATATGATTATCTGATGTGACCTATTGTTCACTTGTTTTGTATAAGGGAATGTGTGTGGAATCAGGCTAAGGGTGGATATGATCATCTTTTACTAAATATGGTTTACCTGATCCACAAAATATGAGTATCTAGCAATCAGAGACAGATGCTCATGTAATCTTGTTGATTCTCTTGACTTATCTGGTGATATCATCTGACCTGTGACATTTTTGTTTTATTGTGGTAGTGACGGGTCCGGATGGTCCCTTTGATCTGGAGGCTAAGGATAGAGATTCTTTGCTGTCTTCCCTACTTACTGTCCTGTATGTGCAAATAGTACGTGTAAGGGCTTAATTAGAATTGTAATAGGGGTAGCCATCTAAGGTGGGGCCGACCCTCTCGGGACGACTACCCTGCCGGGGATGGGTCCAGTGTAGGGCTTTTGTAGAGACAGTCACTGTGCCACTTGTACATTGTAGCTTTAGTGGTGTTTTTTGCTGTAGTTGATAAGCTTGTTTGTATATACATTTTATAAGATAAGAATTAAAAGTTATATTTTAGATTTGGAGTTTGTAGGCTAGTCCTCACCATTTAACCCTACAGCAGTAATTATCAGAAAGCATTTCATTAGTACCCATTCTTTACATATGACTGAACTGACAGTATCTACAGCGCGGGAGCTTAACATTGCATGACCGGGATAGTGAGTTACACTCACACCAGTGTCATCACCGCTCACAACAGGTGACTCAAACCATGCATGCCCTGCACCAAAGACATCACCACATTCAGCATGCAAGCTAGCATTTCTAAGGTTACCACTGACACCATCTAGGGAAACTGTGTCTGCTACATTACCGGACACCAATAGTGTCTGAGGACTCCTTCATTTTCACCTGCACCTCACCCACCAGTGCATATTCTGCACTAGCTCTACATGGGAGCAAACTCTATGGTGTACAATGAGGAGATATTTCTTCTATATTTCCTGTACCGATGGGAGAACTTTCCAATTCCCACTGGGTCACTCCTGCAGCAGGCACACATGTCAGGTTTTACCTGCTGAGACTAGGCACACAGAGTGCCTATCACAGGTTGCTGTTCAGACACCTCTGGACCCTCATTAGTGTCAGGTGACACACTCCCTTTTCAGTAACCTATGGAGATTGGTGTGCTCCATTGCTTGCTTCAAACTGAGTGTTTGTTGAGAGAACAGAGTGCAGAGTTAACAAACCGGAGTTAAAAACAGGAGAGAAAAACTGGTAAGTAAACAAACCTCTTTTATTTAATACGTCAATGTCATGAATTTTTTTTTCTTTTTTCTCTTCATTGCTGTTGCACCGGGATAATGGGCAGCTTCACTGGCAATTTCCAGCAGTGCACAATCTGCCATATGTATGCACTACTGGAGCAAGAGGTCCAGGGTGAATACCGCTGTAGCAGATGTGAGCATGTTGCTACTCTGGTAGCTCGCATTTTAGACCTAGAGGAGCAAAATGCGACACTGAGGGCGATTGACAATGAAGAGAAGAGTTTGCTACTCTTGGAGCAAACAGTTAGTGGGCTAAATGTTGAGGGTGGAGTATTGGATCAGCAGGAGGAGCCGTGTAGTTGGGTTAATGTAGACAGGGGGATTTCTAGGGGTACCAGAAAAAGGAAGGCCACTTCTCCTCCTGAGATTCCTAGCAAAATTGCCAAGTTGGATGATAATGCTGGGAATCGGTCTCAGAAATGGCAGCCCTAGTGGACACTGCTCTTCCTAGCAGCCGGAAGAGCAGCCCAACTAGTAGTAGGGGGGATAGGAATGCAGGTAAGAAAAGACAGTTAGTAGTCGTAGGGGATTCTATAATCAGATAGAATAATTTGTCGCCAGGACCGCCCAACCGAATGGTTTGCTGTCTCCCTGGTGCCAGGGTTCGGCATGTGGTGGACCGGGTGGATAAATTACTGGGAGGGACCGGCAATAACCCAGCTGTTGTGGTCCATGTTGGAACCAATGACAGAATACAAGGTAGGTGGAGGATCCTAAAGAATAATTTTAAAGAACTAGGCTCAAAGCTGAAGGGAAGGACCTCCAAGGTGGTGTTCTCCGGAATACTGCTGGTGCCATGCGCTACTCAGGAAAGACAGCGGGAACTCAGGGAGTTAAATGCATGGCTGAAGTCTTGGTGTAGGACAGAGGGATTTGGGTTCTTAGAGCACTGAGCTGACTTTTCATTGGGTTACAATCTGTTTTCTACAGATAAATTGCACCTGAATGGAAGGGTGTCTGCTGTGCTGGGTGAAAGAATTCTAGAAGGGGTGCGGGAGTAGTTAAACTAGGGATGAGGCGGGGGGACAATATAGAAAATGAAGGAGTAGATAGGATAGAGAGTGGGCAGACTATATCAGCGGGTGGAGTAGACCAGTGGATAAGGAGATCCATGTGTTGCAAACCAGCATTGAAGATATAGGTACCCACAATATTTCATGTAATCTCATGCCATCTACTAATTGTGTAATAAATAATCACATGCTGTCCACTAAAGGTATAATCCCATGCCATCATCTAAAAGGGTAATGTATAATCCCATGCCATCTACCAAAGGAGAGATGTTTAATCGAATGCCGTCATCTGAACAGGTAATGTTTAATCCCATGCTGTCTACTGAACAGGTAACGTTTAATCCCATGCTGTCTATTGAACAGGTAACGTTTAATCTCATTCTGTCTACTGAACAGGTAATGTATGATCCCATGTCGTCTAATGAATATGTTGGATACAATCCTAAACAGTTGACGGAAAGTGTAAAACTGGAAGGGAACTTAAAATGTCTATTCACAAATGCTAGAAGTCTTGCAACCAAAATGGGGAAACTTGAGGTGCTTGTTGTAGAGGAGCTGATTGATGTGGAAGGTATTGCTGAAACATGGCTGGACACCACGCATGATTGGGCAGTCAACCTTCAAGGTTTTAATCTATTTAGGAAAGACAGAGCGAACAGGAGGGGAGGCGGAGTATGTCTGTATGTAAGGAGTAATATGAAGGCAAATGTGAAAGAGGTAATACAGGTAGTAGTAGCTAATTATGTGGAAACATTGTGGGTGGAAATACAAGGGGGGAATAATACAGAAAATATTATTTTTGGCGTAATCTATAGACCCCCGAACATCACTGAGGAGATAGAAGAACATATGCATAATCAAATGTTGTGGGCAGCACAGGCAGGTACTGTGATAATGGGTGACTTTAATTTCCCAGGCATTGACTGGGGTCACGGTTCTGCATCAACTGAAAAGGGAAGGACGTTCCTCAATCTGTTAGAGGATAATTTTATGGGGCAGTTTGTGGAGGAACCCACTAGAAGTGATGCTCTGTTGGATCTGGTCATTTCTAACAAAGCAGAACTAGTCGGAGCGGTCACGGTTTCTGAAAATCTTGGTAACAGTGACCATAATATAATTCATATTAGCATAAACTGGAAAAAAGAAAAGCAGAGCGGGAAGGCAAAAACATTTAATTTTAAAAGGGCCAAATTTTCCTTATTGAGGGATGCAATACAGGACTTAGACTGGGAGCAGATATTAGCAAATGGTGATTATAGAAGCCAAGTGGGGGAGCTTTAAATATATTTTGGGGAAATTTATTGCAAAATATATTCCTATGGTTAACAAGTATAGGCAACTAAAACTAAAACCTACATGGCTTCTACCGTCTGTTAAGAGGGCAATAAACAATAATAAAAGGGCATTTAAAAAATATAAGTCAGAGGGGTCGGCATCAGCCTTTGAAAATTATAGAGAGCTTAATAAAATCTGTAAAAAAGTGATAAAACCAGCTAAAATTCAAAATGAAAGGCAGGTGGCCAAGGACTGCAAGACTAACCCCAAGAAATTCTTTAAGCATATAAATGCCAAAAAGCCAAAGTCAGAGCAAGTAGGACCCTTAAAAACCTGTGATGGGGAGCTGGTCACTGGTGACCAAGAGAAGACAGAGGAACTAAATAGGTTCTTCAGCTCAGTATATACTATCAAATGAAATAGTAGTTGATGGGGGTGGGCCAAGTGCAGAAGTAGGTGGTGGCAGTACTGTTAATACATCATCTGCTATAATTAATTGGCTCAGTGTTGAAAAAGTCAAAGCCAAGTTAAATAAACTGATTGTGAACAAGGCTCCAGGCCCTCAAAGCATTCACCCAAGAGTTCTTAAAGAGCTCAGCTCGGTTATCTCTGTGCCCCTGTACATGATATTTAGAGATTCCCTGGTGGCTGGTATAGTACTAGGAGACAGGCGCAAGGCAAATGTAGTTCCCATCTTCAAAAAAGGTACCAAGTCTTGCCCAGGTAATTATAGACCAGTAAGTTTAACATCTGTTGTGGGAAAAATGTTTGAGGGGCTCATAAGGGACTATATACAGGATTATGTTGACAAACACAATATTATTAGTGATTGCCAGCATGGAATTACTAAGGACAGAAAATGTCAGACCAATCTGATTTCTTTTTATGAAGAGGTGAGTAGAAGTCTGGATAGCGGGTCAGCTGTGGATATTGTGTTTTTAGACTTCACAAAGGCATTTGACACTGTACCGCAATACCGTGTGTTGGGTAAATTAGAATCCACTGGGTTAGAGATAACAGTGTGTAATTGGATTAAAAACTGGCTGCTGGATCGTACTCAGAGAGTGGTGGTAAATGACTCCTACTCTGAGTGGTCTTCAGTTGTGAGTGGTGTGCCGCAGGGCTCAGTATTAGGTCCTCTCTTATTTAATGTATTTATTAACGATATAGTGGAAGGGATCAATAGCACGGTTTCTATTTTTGCAGATGACACCAAGCTATGCAGGTTAGTGCAATCTATGGAAGATACTCATAAATTGCAAGCAGACCTGGACACACTGAGTGCTTGGGCATCCACTTGGCAAATGGGGTTCAATGTGGATAAATGTAAGGTTCTGCATCTGGGGAGAAATAATCTACAGGCATCATATGTCCCAGGGGGAGAAAAACTTGGAGAATCACTTGTTGAGAAAGATCTGGGCGTTCTTGTAGATCATAGCCTACAGAACAGCATGCAATGTCAATCAGCTGCCTCTAGGGCAAGTAAGATATTGGCGTGTATTACAAGAGGCATGGACTCGCGGGACAAGGATGTAATTCTACCACTGTACAAAGCATTGGTGCGTCCTCACTTAGAATATGCTGTTCAGTTCTGGGCCCCAGTTTATAGAAGAGATGTAATGGAGCTAGAGAGAGTACAAAGACGAGCAACCAAACTTATAAGGGGAATGGAGCATCTTAGTTATGAGGAGAGGTTAGTAGAATTGAACTTGTTTAGTCTTGAGAAAAGACGGCTTCGGGGGGACATGATTAATTTATATAAATATATAAATGGTCCCTACAAAAAGTATGGGGGAAAACTATTTCAAGTAAAGCCCCCTCAAAAGACGAGGGGACATTCCCTTCGACTAGAGGAAAAAGGATTCAATCTCCAGAGGAGAAGTGCGTTCTTCACTGTAAGAACTGTGAATCTGTGGAATAGCCTGCCTGAGGAGCTGGTCACGGCAGGAACTGTAGAGAGTTTCAAGAAAGGCTTAGATACCTACCTGGAACGACAGAATATTAATGCGTATGTAGCCATGTAAAATTCTGGATCTGGCTGGTGAAGGCTCTGGGGTCAGAGATATGGTCTCCACTGGAGCAGATTGGTTTTTGCCTTGTGGGTTTCAAGGTAATTAACCAGTGGTGAGGCTGGGCATAATGTCCTTGTCTCTCTCCCATCACCCACATTTTCCCCACCCTTGGTTTTCTTTCAACCGTACTATGTAACTATGAGATATTTTCTCACCATCTCCTGTAACTGTCACTAAATGAGGACTCATCCTCTATCAGGATCACTCCCACATCTTACACACCCTCCAGTTCACACAGTGCTGCAGGACAAGCTCATTCACCGTCTTCCAACCATTTTTAGTAGGAGCAGAGTTACCCTGGTTGCTAGCGGCTACCACCTTAGTTCCATTGGGAGCGGCAACACCACTCTCCGCCTGCTATCCCCCACAGGACATACCACCCCTGTGATACCATTACTATTTTCCACCATATCCTCTACGGAAAACGCATCAGTTTCCTTAGAACCCGGCAACTCTGTCCCATCACCTACCTGAACATATGCCCCTCATTAGCCCCTGAGCTCACACTCTCTGGTGCTGTGTCCAGCATCTCACTTCTCCCCGCACAATGTGGAGACAATTCCCCATCTCCTGTAATGGCGGCTATGGGAGAACTCACCACTTTAGTCAGAGCGCCCCCTGCAGCTTGCACGCTGCCATCACTTACACACAGTGCACTGGGGTCAATGGGATCCAGACACTTCACACATAACCACAGGGAACTCCTATTCCCCGGCGCCCCTGTTCCTCTGCACTCGCCGGCTGCCATGATGAGACTCCCTACAGCCACCAGTGACTGCGGCCACTGTATGCCCCTCCCACAAAGAGGGACCTGCACAAAGCATCCTGGGAATTCAGAGGTTCTGCTGCCTCCCCGGGAGCCTCCAAACATCAGGAGGTTATGAGGTGTACCGCCGATGTGCTCTATACAGGACCTTCCATGATGTCACAGTCATGTGATCAGGAGGAGTCAGGAATCTATTGGACACTTCCTATCATGTGACCAGTGTGATGTCACCACAGGTCCTTTACCCCCTGGTATAACCCTCCCCCTGTAGGTAGAACAGTAAGACTCCACACATTGCTTGTTCCCTCCTCATTTCCCGCCTGGATTACTGCAGCCTCTTCTCTGCTCCTCCCGTCTAGTCCTCTCCTCCCCTTCATCCTCCGCTGCTCCACCTCTCTCCTCGCTGCTCCTCTGACAATCCCTCCACTGGAGACGCCCCGAGAATTCAGAGCCAACTCCAACATATACGGCTCCTCATAACCTGTCCCTCCCCATACATCTCTACCCTAATCTCCTGATACCTCCCTCATGTAATCTCCATTCATAACCTGCCCCCCATACATCTCTACCCTAATCTCCTGATACCTCCCTCATGTAATCTCCATTCATAACCTGCCCCCACACATCTCTACCCTAATCATCCTGATACCTCCCTCATGTAATCACCGTCCATAACTGTCCCCATACATCTCTACCCTAATATTTCCCGATACCTCCCCTCATGTAAAACTCCATCCATAACCCCCAAAATTTTTTTTTTAAATTTTAAAAAAAAAAAAAATTTTTTTTTTTAAAAAACCCCCTTTTTTTTTCAAAAAATTTAAAAAACCCCCCAAAATTTTTTAAAAACTTCCCCAAAACCAAAACCTTTTTTTTCCCCCCCCTTTTTTCCCCCCCCCCCCCCCCCAAAAAAATTTTCCAAAAAAACCCCCCCCCCCCAAAAAAAAAAAAATTTTTTTTGCCCCCCCGGGAAACCCCCCGGGGGGTTTTTTTTTTCTCCCCCCCCCCCCCCTTTTTTAAAAAGAAAACCCTTTTTTAAAAAACCCCCTTTTTTAAAAAACCCCCCCAAAATTTTTTTAAAAGGGGGGGGGAAAACCCGGGCCCCTTTCCCCTTTTTTCCCCCCCCAAATTTAAAAAAACCCTTTTCCCCCCTTTCCCCCCCTTTTTAAAACCCGGGCCCCCCCCCCCTTTTTTTTAAAAAAAAGGGGGTTAAGAAAAAATTTTTTTTAAAGGAAAAAAAAAAAATTTTTTTAAAAAATTTAACCCCCCCCTTTTAAACTAAATTCCCCCCAAAAAAACCCCAAAAAATTTTTTCCCCCCCCAAAACCCCCAAAAAACCCCCCACCCCCAAAGGGCCCCCCCTTTTTTAAAACCCCCCTTTTCTACCTCCCTTTCCCCCCCCCCAAACCCCCCCCAAATTTTTTTTTTTTTAAAAAACCCCCCCTTTTTTTTTTTTTTCCCCCCCCCCAAACCCCAAACCCCCCCCCCCTTTCCCCCCCTTTAAAAAAAAAAACCCCCCCCCCCCAAAAACCTTTTTTTTTTTTTTAAAAACCCCAAAAATTTAAAATTTTCCCCTTTTTAAATTTTCCCCCTTTTTTCCCCAAAATTTAATTTTGTTTTTCCTTTTTTTCCCCCCAAAAATTTTTTTTAAAAAATTTTTTTAAACCCCCCCCTTTTTTTTAAAAAAAAAGGGGAAAAGGGAAAAAAAAAAGGGGAAAACCCTTTTTTCCCCCCCTTTTAAAAAAAAATTTTTTTTTAAAAAAAGGGGGGGGGCCCCCCCCCCCCCAAAATTTTTTAAAAAAGGGTTTTTTTGGGGGGGAAACCCCTTTTTTTCCCCCCCAAAAAAAATTTTTTTAAAAAAATTGTTTTTTTTCCAAATTTTTTTTTTCCCCTTTTGGGGGGGGAAAAAAAAAAAAAAAAGGGGTCTTTGGGGGGAAAAAAAAAAAAAGGGAAAAAAAAAAACCGGTGGTTTTTTTTTTTTTAAAATTTTGGGGCCCTTAATTTTTGGGTTTTTTCCTTTTTTTAAAAAAACCCCCCCCAAAAACAAAAAAAAAAAAAAAAAGGGGGGAAAAAAATTTTGGTTTTAAAAAGGGGGCCCCCTCGGCTTTTTTAAGGGGGGGGGGGGGGGGTTTAAAATTTGGGGATTTTTTTGGGGGGGTTTTTTTGGGGGGGGGGGGGGGGGTTTTTTTTTTTTCCCCCTTTCCCCCCCCCTTTTTTGGGAAAAAGGGGGGGGGGAAAAACGTTTTTTTAAAATTTTTTTCCTGAATTTTTTTCCAAGTGATTTCTGGGGCCTCCCCGGGCCCCCTTTTTTTTTCCCTTTTTCCCCCAAAACACACTTTTGTGCTATAAAACCCCCTTTTTTTAAAAAAAAAGGGATGTGGGGTAAAGCTTTTATGGTCCCCGCCCGTTCTTCTGATCCGTGGGGTTTTTGAAAATGGGGGTTTTATAAACACGTTCCCCTTCCCCCCTTCCACATCCCAAAATTGGGACGGTTTTTCACTCTTTGGGCCTTTTATCAATCTGTGTCTACTGATCAGAAATTTTAAAAGATTGGTCTAGTTCTTCTTCAGAAACCCCCCATAAAAAAAACACATGGTCCCCATATTTTGAGCCATGTAAAATTTTTGGCCCCCCAAAAATGGGCAACGGCCCCGGCTGGGGCCCCCAAAAAGCAAAATTGGATTTGTGTAAAACCCGAGCTGCCGGGAAAACTCCTTCAAACAATATTCAGCCCCCCAAACCTGAAATAGTTCTTTTTCAGTATTAATCCAGTAAGGGAAAAGAATGGGGGTTTAGTCCCCACTCCACTGTGCCCCTACTCACTAGGGAAGGAAAATGGGGTAATTTTTTTTATTTTACTCACAGAAGTTTGGGAAAAAAAACCCCTCACGTTTCTGTAAATATAAACTTTTGATGGAACAACACTAGAAACTTTTCACTTTGATACAAGTAAAGTATAGAGGGGCCCTTAGTACCCCAGGGGAATTTGGTGCCCTCAAAAAAACTTAAAAGTCCCCAAAAAAGTCCCAAACAACTAATGACAAAAATGATACACCCCTAAGTGACCACAAAAGTGAGGTCAATTTTACAAAATTTTGCCCAACATTTTATTAATTTGTGTGGCTCCATTTTTTCCACACAACCCTTTTCTCTCTTTGGGGAGGGAGGTTTACAGAGCTTCACAAGTTTCCCCGCCATTTGGGAAATTTTCTTTTTCTCCCTGACGACTTTATGGAGCTGGTGGAAAAGGTACCCGACCTTTCCCCCCAAATGCCCATAGAGATTAAAGGGCTGGAGACAAGCTTGGGAAAACCCGCAAATTTTTTCCCCATTCTCTTTAGCAAGGGAATGGTGGTCTTAGGGTGTTAATTTGTTATCTTGTTGGGAAAATGGGCCTTGGCCTAAAGGAGAGGATCCCGGGTCTGCTTTAGGATGTCCCCAGTAAAGTTTTTTGGTTTTCAAGGTGTTTCCCCCTCCCCCAAAGAAAAATTTAACCCCCCCCAAAAGGCTTGGCAGCAAACCCCCCATTTGGCCCCAAAAGCAAAAACCCCAACCCATTAAAACCTTTTCCCACCACTTTTTTTGTTTTTTGAAATGTTTAAGGCAAGACAAACTTGGTTTTTTTTTTTCCTTCCTTTACCCTTTTGGTTTGGAACCCGCCCTTTTTTCCCCCCCAATTTCTTTAGGGGGAAAACAAACTTTTAAAAAAACCAAACCCCAAAAATTTATTTTTTGGTTTTCCAAAAACCCAATTTTTTTCCCTTTTAAAAGTTCCTTGCCTTGTCTTCTGCAACGTTTGCAGGCTTTTTTTGTGCAACACCTTTTAAAAAGCTTTCCCCTTTTTCACAGCCATGCAGGCCAATTTTTAAAGCAGTGCCCTATGAAAGCGAGCACATTTACCCGCTAATTTCAACCATGTCAAGGCCTGTTCTGAATGGAACCTCTTTTGTTAAACCGCTGTATGGTCTTGGCCACCACTCTGCAGCTCAATCTCAGAGTGTATAGTATCTTCCTATAGCCTCAGCCATCCTTATGTAGAGCAGCAGTTCTTTTTTTCACATTCTCAGACACTAATACTAACAGGTCACATGACACTGTGGAGGGAAAATGGCAAATTGGGCACAGTTTATCCATTTTCACCCTTTTGGGGGATTCCCCACTTTTGATGCCAAACCGGTTTTTTAAATTGATGACTATGTGAGTTTTTTTTGGGGGTTTTCACAAAATTTTTTTCCCGTGATCCCGCTGTCACTGACGACTTTAAAAATTTTATCAAAGTGTCAATCTTTTAGTGTTGTCCCATGAAAAGAAAGAATACAATATTTTTTAGAAATGTGAGGGGGTGCTGACTTTTGTGAGTAAATGTTTATGTTTTATAAATGTTTTTTAGTTGTTTCCTGAAAAGGGAAATACTCGGCCCCTTTAAAAGGCTTCATTTTTCTTTTTTCAGGTTTTCTGTCCTGGGACGGGTTAAACCAATTTTTTCTAGGTATATATATGTACAGAATAGAGGTGTATATAGAGCGTGATCTTGATCTCAATCCTCCTCGTCGTCTTCAGGTTCCTCATGTCCAGGACTCTCACAGCTAAAGACAATGGCCCTTTTCGTCAATGACACCCCAAGGATGGACAAGGACAGAGACCTAAGGGCCACCAGAATATTAGACCTCACCCTGGAGATCATCTACTTGGTAACTGTAGAGGTGAGATTTCTCACAGACCTCGCTCTCTCTCTATCAGTAACAGGTGAATGATGGGAAAGGTGAAGGGTTCTTAGAATCTATGAAGTGATCAGTGTCTCCCCATACACAGGATTACACAGTAGTGAAGAAGTCGTCTGGTGAGTGTGTGGCCCCCAGTGTGTCAGGAAGATGGAGCAGCACCCAGGGCCCTGAGCCTCCACCTCATTCACTGATACAGAAGATCCTAGACCTGACCGCCAAGATCACTGAGCTGCTGACTGAAGAGGTGACTAGGAATGCTGGGAATTGTGTACTAACACGACTGGAGGGGTCGGGATGATGATGGATCCTTGTGTTGTCAGGTTCCTATAAGGAGTCAGGATGTCGCTGTCTATGTCTCCATGGAGGAGTGGAAGTACATAGAAGGACACAAAGATCTGTACCAGGAAGTCATGATGGAGGATTACCGGCCGTTGACATCAGGGATGGACAAGAACGGAGACCTCAGGACCCCCAGGATATTAGACCTCACACTGGAGATTGCCTACTTGGTAACTGGAGAGGTGAGAGTCTCACATGACCTCGCTCTTCTCTCTATCGGTAACAAGTGAATGATGGGAAAGGTGAGGGGTTCTTAGAATCTATGAAGTGATCAGTGTCTCCCCATACACAGGATTACATAGTAGTGAAGAAGTCGTCTGGTGAGTGTGTGGCCCCCCGTGTGTCAGGAGGACGGAGCAGCACCCAGAGCCCCGAACCTCCACCTCATTCATTGATACAGAAATCCAAACTGACCACCAGGATCATTGAGCTGCTGATTGGAGAGGTGACTGGGAATGCTGGGAATTATGTAGTAACACCACTGCAGGGGTCTGGGTGATAACTGGAGAGGTGAATGGGAATGCTAGGACATAATAAATAACACAGGGGATGATGGTCCTAGATGATGGGAAGTGAGGGGAATGCTGGGACGTTATACATAACACAGTGGATGATGAGTCTGGATGATGATAGGTGAGGGGAATGCTGGGACATTATACATAACACAGGGGATGATGGGTCTGGATGATGGATCCTTGAGTTGTCAGGTTCCTATAAGGTGTTCCCGGATTTCGTTTTTCTATGTCTCCATGGAGGAGTGGAGTACATAATAGGACACAGGGATCTGTACCAGGAGGTCATGATGGAGGATCACTGGCTGCTGACATCACAAGGTGAGAAGAGATAAGACACAGCAGGAATTGATGTCATCATCCCAATCTCCTTCTATCCCTCTCTTATCTGTCTTCTCGTACAATTGAAGTTGATGAGACATATATGATATACAGACAGATATACTGCAGCTCATGTATCCGTCACTGTGTTCTCCCTACAGGTGGATCCAGTAGGAGCAATCCAGCAGAGAGATGTCCCCGTCCTCTGTATTCCCATGACTGTCCAGAGGGAAATGTCCCAGAGAATCATCAGGTACAGGGAGCTGAAGTCTTCTCTAAATATGACCAGAATGGAACAACCTGCACTTATTTCACTGGTTTTGTTTCTTTAGGGGGAAAATCTGATTGATATTAAGGTTGAGAATGAAGCAGAAGAAATGGATGTCCCAGGGAAGCCTCAGGTAGATGAGCCCTATACACAATCTGTATACAGGGTGTGGACCTCCTGCAGTCACAGATGGGCCCATAGATATTTGGAGGTCTCTGAAGTCGATCTGTCTGCTGTACTGAATTGTTCCATATGTCACATCAGGGTGAAGACCTGACTGATACTAAAGTGGAGGCTGAAGAAGAAGAGAAATGAGGGAGGATGAAACTGAGGATGAGTGACGTGAAGGAGAAGATCCCAGAAGAAAGTGATCACAGGTGAGAAGTAATGAATTCAGAGGTTTCTTCAGGGTTCCTGTGTTACTCCTGGTGCGGGGCCCGAGGAGGTGACTTCTCTCCAAGACGTTCTATGGGTCCTGCCGTACATGAGGCTTAGGAACAAGTTTTGGGTTCACCTGCTGTGATGAACATCTGCACTGACAGCTGGGATCTGAGGACACTTAGTAGATCCACTTTAGCCCCACAGTCAGGGGTCACATAATAGAGTTCTGGAGGCAAAAAAGGAAAATCCACTTCATCCTTAAGGTCAGAATTTGTGAAGGGTTATATAGAAGCTGAGAGGAAGTGATTCTCTTCTATATATTAATGGACAGTTTATTGCAGTGTTTCTGAGGCTGGATCGGATCTGCTCTCAGGGGGGGCCACTTCATTAGGGCCACCTTTCCCGAAACAGCCTGAATTTTTTTAGTGAATTGGATACAACAAGGTCCCTGGAAACCTTTATTACAGATTCTAATGGAAAACCTTGCTCTGTCTATTCACCACATCCTAGAGATGCTCAAATAACATGAATACCTGGTGACTGCAACCGTTAGGCCGTACATACCTCACCGTCCCATCCATGAGTTCAGCTGGAGATGTGCACTTTGTCTCATGATGATCTGGCTATAGCCATGAGGTTGTCACTAACAAAATGATGTCCACTTGTATTAAAGTGCTGCCCCTTTGGTATTGAAAGGCCAGATGTGTGGACAGAGGACAGACCTGATTGTCAGACAAGGTTGTGCGTCTCAGAATCTTATCAAGTCCAGGTTTATGTGATAAAAGTGATGACTGAGTGTAGAGAAAGATCCGGGGACTGTGTCACTGATACGTTACAGCGTTATACAAGGATTTATAAGGCTGCAGTCACACAGGCAGTTTCTCATGCAGATTTTTGAGCCACTGTAAGGAGTGAAAGTAATGAGAAATACATAACAGTGAAGTCCCATCATTATGTCCAGCGAGACCGTTGTGTGCAGCACAGACAGCAGCGAGACAGGCGGCGAATGACTCCGTAAGGTCCTGGTAGGTTGTCACAGGGATCTGGAGCTGACTGCATCCCACATAGAGCCAACACCACCATCCAGGGACCCCACACATGCTCAGTTTTGTTCTGGGGAGTTAAGGGCCAGGGCAGTGCTTGGAAGTCTTGGTCCGGCTCCTTCAACCAATGTTGGACATTTCTAGCTAAGTAACCTAATTTTTCTTACTGGAAGATCCCTTCCCCCCCAGGGAGACAATCCGATTGTTTGTGTTTTCGTGATGTGCAAGTATGTCTTCTTACCCAAATCGGGTGAGGAAACCTTCCACATTTATGAGTGGCCCAGATAATGCCCGTAAAACTTTCCACAGACCATAATGCTGCAATACCAGCTTGTGTTCTTCCAGCAATGATTGCAGGGTGTTTTTTCTGATGTTTCTAACCTGACTTGCCAATATCGTTCCGTTCCATGAAGCAAAAACCGTGACTCATCAGAGAAAACAACCCTTTGCCAATCGGCAGAGCCCAGTTACAATACTACTATGGAAATTGAAGATTTCTGCTGACCCAGCTTGGTTCATAGATGTGTGTTGACATCTGTCTACTTTGGGGCCCCATTTTCCCATAGGGCTGCAGAGCAATGACTTCCATCTGCTGTAGGGCCCCATACACTGTAGGGTTAGCAGAGGTGCGGTGACATCTGTCTGTTTTAGAGCCTATATGCAGGACTGTTTGCTTTTGTGTCATAAATCGTCCCTTATAGTCATAATAGCAATGAAGGATATGTATGCAGACAGCCTATCACACCTTAACTAGAAAGCCAGTGCAGGGAATGCCTGCATGAGCTATATGATGTCAGCAGTAGGGAGTGGTCATAATAAGTGGTCCTGTTGGATCCATCTCTGGCTTTGCCCAAAATAATATAATACAAACTGCATTCATGTTCCCACCTAAAACGAATGTTTGAAATGTTTCTCTTTTGTGGCTTGAAAAAAAATTCATGGAAAACTTTTTAATTTTAACAGAACACTTCCGTGAGATCTCTGAAGGAAACTGCATGTCCTCACTAAGTTATAAAGTAAAAGTTTATCCAGTCAGCACTTTTTTTGGAGAAAAAACACACTACCCTGAATGTACATCCAGGACAACAGAGTACAGACCTGTCTCATAATCCCTCCAGTCATGAGGAAACTTCTCCTGCCCTACCACTGATGGTTACCACAAGTGTAGACCAGTCATATAATCCTCCCAATGATGAGGAACCTTCTCCTGACCCACAAATAATTACCATGAGGACAGGCCAAAAAGAGGGGAAAAGGTTTCTATGTGGTAAAGTGTTTACAAGACGCTCAAGTCTTCTTACTCACAGAAGAATTCAGACCGGGGAGGAGCCATATTCATGTTTAGAATTTTTAAAACGTTTCACCCATAAGTCAGGTCATAAAGAACATGAGAAAAGTCACATAGGGGAGAAGCACTATTCATGTTCAGAATGTGGGAAATCTTTTATGAAGAAATCAAATCTTGTTACACATGAGAGAACTCACACAGGAGAGAAGCCTTTTTCATGTACAGAATGTGGGAAATCTTTTACACGGATGTCAAATCTCGTTATCCATAATAGAATTCACACAGGAGAGAAGCCGTATTCATGTTCAGAATGTGGGAAATCTTTTACAAAGAAAGAATATCTTGTTACACATAAGAGAATTCACAAAGAAGATAAGCCTTTTTCCTGTTCAGAATGTGGTAAAGCTTTTACACAGATATCACATCTCGTTACACATTAGAGAATTCACACAGGAGAGAAGCCGTATTCATGTTCACTATGTGGGAAATCTTTTACAGGGAAAGCAAATCTGGTTACACATAAAAGAATTCACACAGGAGAGAAGCCTTTTTCTTGTTCAGAATGTGGGAAATCTTTTACACAGATCTCAAATCTGCTTAAACATGAAAGAATTCACACAGGAAAGAAGCCTTTTTCATGTTCTGAATCTGAGAAATAAATCACACCTCATTCCACATAAGAGAATTCACACAGGAGGGAAAGTGTAATGTTTTCTAAAAGGGAAATGTACAGAAAATGTGAACTTTGTTGAGAGACGTTGCACAGAATGTGGACAATGTTTTGTCATTAAAGCAAACCTTTGACGTTCCAACACCTGAGATTGTTCATGGATATTAACCAGCCAATAACAGTGTGTAAGTTCTATAACAATGTACAGAACACGAGTGTTATGTCTGAGGGTTAGTGTAAGTCTAAACAACAATTGTTAATAATTCCCATATTCGATATATCGCCAACAACACCATGTTACCAATGTAAATCTCAAACCACACTATAAAAATGTGTATAATAAACATAGTGCACTTTTTTTTTTTAAATTTCTGTATTTTTTTTCTTCTTAGAAACATAGGAAAAAAATGTATGAAAACTTTTTAGGTCTAAAACTCACTTTTTTGCCCATAACAGCCAATCAGAGCGCCCCTCTCATTCAATAGTGGGTCTGAAAAATTAAAGGGGCGCTCGATTGGTTGCTATGATTTTTAGACCTAGACAGTTTTCTTACATGTGCCTCATAGATTCTAGAGCTCCAGATATAACCAATGCAGTAATGAATTCACAAATTGCTAGGCCAAAGCCAAAAAGAAGGACGAAAGCACAGCACATAAAACATGGGAGATATTACCTAATGCCCAGGCTAGGGGCACTCTTACTCCATGTGATATTACCGCAGTACACTAGTGACGTCACTGATTGGAGCTACAAGGCCCTAAGTATTTCACAATGTCACAAATTCCTTCATCAGGGAAACCTAAGTGCACTATAGACCTCGTAATAAAGTCCTTGCAACCAATCAAATGATGTAGATCTAAGTAACCTGTGCAATAATTAGCACTAAAATAATCAAACTTTATTAAACAAATACAAAAAAATAACCAATATAAAAACACAAAAAGATTAAAAGAAAAATTTTTTGTCTAAATGACTTTACAGTTTATTCAAGAATATTAATTAGAAAGCAAGCAATGTGATGTCCCAGACCATTTGGAACAATATTTTTTCTAATAAAAAATCCCTCTTATAAAATTAATCTTTCTAAGTCAATGATATTGGGGCTGAATCTTCCTTCTAACCTTCAGGAGACGTATCCATCCAAATGGGAAACATCTGCTATTTTACATCAAAACTAACTTTCCTCTCCTACTAAAGTCCCTCCAACAAGAACTTGACTGTATATCCCGAGCAATTCCTGGCTGAGCAGAATAGGATTATACAGGAGGATTATGTTGCCTAAAGTACAAATCCAAATAAGCCAGCTCCAATCACCTATCGGGAAAAGCTTGCTGGGAAGCACGTATGTGCGGAGAGCTCACTCCGCCGACGATCAATGAAAAGCAAGCAAGTATAAGGTCCCACAACTATTAGTAAGGTGGACTTTAGTATGGCAAGCCACAGTGTGTATTAAAAAGTGCAATTAACCTTTATTGAAAACATTATATAAACTTTTACCATATTTCAAATGGTTTAGTGTCCACAGAGTGCAGCATTACCACTGGGGACCATACTCAGCAGTGTGCGGATCTAGATGTTCCTCTGTCAAAGACCGACGGTTTAGGTGATGCTCACCTTATTCTGGCTGGTGTCGTAACATCTGGTCTCAAACTTAAATAGGGGACCGGGCGTTGTCTAGCATTTTAACCCCTTTAATTGAAGCATGTGGAAACAAGGACAGAAAACAAGCGGTTTGCATACATAAAAACAAAACAAAAAAAAAGGAGGAAGAGTTCATGGCTAGGAGTCTTTTGTATAGTTATAAGGAAACATTTGAGGAATGTGGGCATTGTAGTATAGGGTTTGTGCAGTGGATTTGGTTATAGTGGCAATGAATGTCATATTTGACATTTTCAAGCCTAAAGGGTTGTCTAGGTTTTAAGTAAGAAGAAAATCCACTTAGCTTCTCAATCAAGAAGTTTCTCTCGTATATTGCCCTTTCTATTGTCAGGACGTACCCCTTTCTATACCAAAAAGCGGAAGGAATGTAGATCTCCCGCATGTATTGGTCTTGGAAAACCTGTTTGGGTAACTGCCGACATGTTAGTGAGCCACTGCGTTTTTTTGGCATACAAGTAGAAACATGCGTCTGATCCATTGTTTAGAGTGGTTGATGTACAACCAACATATGTTTGCAAATCAAACTAGTGCATGGCAGATCAGATATAAACTAAAATTCTTTTTGTGTTTACAAGTTTTATATATTTCTTATTTTGTAGTTTTTTTTAGTGACATAGGATATAAAATTTATCTTAATTGTCAACAAATTGCTAGTTGTGCAAATATTGTTGTCCACAGCGGAAGACCCTGTGGTGGTTAGCCATGTTTTACAAAGTCGATTGGTGGAGCTTATGACAATACGGGAGAAATGATAGACCATATAATTGGGAGCTTTTTTATGAATGAATCTGGAACCTTTTTCATAACTCTCTACTTAGATTGGATATCTGATAAAGAAATTGGAGATATTTTTTATTGATATCCACTACCTGCTTAGTAATTGTGGAGTAGTACAGTTGTGTGAGATGTAATACCTGAAGAAAAAATTTTTTGTTTGTTGTTTTCTTGTATGGTTCCTCTCATTAGTAAACTTGTGTCATGGGACTATTATATTGTAGCTTTCTGTTGTGGACTTTATCCAAGAGAAATTTGTTCGCGAGAAGTTAGCCCTCTTTGTTTCATTTTTTTTCAAAAAAACAGTTGTTGATGTGTTTCAAATATTCCACACAGTGCTTGCAGTTCTTTTGTGCGAATCATCAACTCTCAGTGGGAATCATTAGTATGATATGATGGGTTGACAGGGACGGCAGCATGTAATACAGAATTTTGTGATAATGTTTGGAAAACAGGAAATGACAGTAATATTTTATTCGGACAACCATATTAGGTTGATGTCTAAAAAATGAATTTTGGCCTTATCAGCCTGATAGGTTAAAATTTTAGATTCATGGGTTATCATTATGTAACTTGACAAATGGGATGATCTAATCAAGGGTGCCCTCCGCGATATTCATGGTAGCTGGTCGTCTATATAACGGCATACCACCTGATATGGGAGGCAAAAGCGTTTTAATTGCATTATAAAATTCCTCCTCCCACATACTCATGTAGATGTTGGCGCAAACGTGAGGGCGAAGTAGAAGTCGGCCCCCATTGACGCTGCCAATTGTTGGAGGAAGAATTGTGATCAAAGACAAAAATTTGTGATCAATTAAAAATTCAATTGCACTTGGATCAAAGGAACTCACATAAGTTGGGGCCATATTCACTAATTTATTTTTTAAGAAGAGTGTTAGTTTTACTAATGGACAATTGATTGGGATGGAAGGTAACAAAGCCTATGACATCACACGTCAACCAGGACAAAAGTTTTTTTTCCCACTTGATTTTTTATATTGTCCCTAACCGGTTTTGTTTATCCCTGATGTATCATGGGTGTGTGGGATTAGTGAGTTGAGTTGAAAGTCTACCATGCTCCCAGGTTTTTCTGAAAATGAATTAATACCCTGATATCAATCGGTCGGAGAGGTGGTGAGAAATTTACATCCTTGTGAGTTTGGGGTAAGGAATGAATTCAATTGGAGTTTTTGGGTAGCGATTAAACAATTGTTCTGCTAGAGAGGCAGATAATACACCCATACTAATACCCTCAGCCAAGAGTTTTTTTAGGGAACCGGGAAAGGGCCAGTCGGATCACTATCAGATTGTCTATATGTGAGTATGGTCCTCTAATAGTATTCATATTGAGTTTTCTATAAAGACTGAGTCAAGGACCAGACGGCCCTCCCCACTTAATCCGCCATTTTTAGTCGTTAGTGTGGATGTTTTTAAGTGTCATGAATGGCCTCTTTTTCACATACTTTTAAAATTGATATGATGTTTTCCATTATCTCATCTCTAAGTGAGTATGGCGAGCGAGGTGAGGCTACTCGCTCAAACACATCCTGGAAAGTGTCTAGAATGTTGGGCGCGATTGGAACCGGATAGAAAGTACGGATTGGATACAGACAAATTTAGGAATGCTGAACTATCAAATCTATGTTACACTTTGTATGGATTATGAGTAGACAATGTATTTTTAATATCATTGAATGGTAAAGGCATATTAGGAGGAAAAATATGGTCCTGCGTAACAGGCAGTTCGTTATAGTCCCCCTCATCAAAATTATGGTCCTCTGGTTCTTCCTGCTGGGAGAGAAAGTGATGTTTTACAGTAATAAGACGAGCATTCTATGTCCACCTTACTAATATTTGTGGGACGCTGTATACTTGCTTGCTTTTCATGTTGCCTAAAGTGTTATATTTTTCAGAACTTCTTCTGTACTTATTGAGCTAATTTTTAGGACTTTCCATCACCAAAATGTCCATTTCTTTGGCAATCAAAAAAAATGGCCAAGACTGGTTCTCTCTGCATGATGGAGGAAGAGTGAATCTGCCTTGGCTTAATTTTAGATATATCACTATAACGACTGATAGACCAGGTTGTTGGGCAGTGAGAGCACCACCAAATGGACAAATTGTGGGCCTTCATAGAGCCTGCTCTTCATGACCTTCCCTCTCTCTGGCCCTGTGTCATTAACCCTTGGCCACTGGTAGCTCACCTCCTGTGCAAGTCACACTCCGATACTGGAGAGAGCTAGGACATACTATCTTTCCTAGTATCGCCTTCTTCATAATTTCCATCCCTCTTCTAGCTGTGTCCAGAAGCATCCCTAACATTTGACTGGGTGACATTAGGAATTGCTTCCACTGAGTCCCTCTACCAGGGTCTAGAATTAATCCCTTTCCACAGATTGGTTGAGAAATATAAAATTCCATTTTCCAATCACTTTTGATACACAAGTAACTTGTTTTCATGATTAGTGACTCTTGATAGGAAATCGGGGGTCTGACTCATGTTTTATAATATCTAGCCATAAGGACTCCATGCTTTCGGCATGACTTAGGCGCGTTGCTCAGGATTATCTGGGCCTTACTGTCAACCATAGATATGTGATGTGGCTGCACGCTGATTCAACCTTCCTCATGCTCCAGCGTATTAATGGGTGGCCTCCCCTCATTGAGAACACGTTACAAGAGAATAAGTGAGCATACTTTCCTTCCACCTCACAAATTGACAATAGTATGTGGAATTTGGAGAAAGTGCTCATTGAGCCAGCTCAGACATTTCTGTTGCTTCTTCTTCACATTCTAACGTCTCGGTGGGAACAACGTCAGCCAATGGCAGCAGCTAGATATGGACAAGTTGCAGCTGCAGGCGATGTTGCAGTAAACCCCTTCTGTGTGTGACATTTTGCGCAATCATTGATTTACCACCTCAAATGCCTGCCAAGGAGGGCAGCATTCAGACACACAGATACCACCTTAAAACCATGGTCATGAGCTAAGCGGCTGTGCTAACACTGATATTTATGGACTTAGTCTGGACTCATTCCAATCTTCATGGGTGTCCAAACTGGGATGAATGGCCTGAGCCTTGCTCGATAACCGCCATATAAGTTTTATCACTGCCCGGGCCAGCCAGAGTTATTACTGAACACCATTCAGCACAACTGGCGAGGTGATAAACTGCACAAAGTATCCGGTCTTCTTCACAATGGGTGGACTCGTTGACAATTTATCTAAATGAATCAGCTGTGGATTCTCTCGATTCTGTTGGCCCTGGTTGCCAATGTAATGTCCAGTAAACTGTAGCACGTTCCTTGACAATGTGAATAAACATTCAATCTATCTAACATCATGTGTCATCAGCTCAGTCTGCCATCAGTCATCTATTACACATATCAGCAAATCAAGGGGCCCCCACCACATTACTAGTTCTGATTTTTAACATTAGTGGGCCAACTTTTTGATTTGTGGCTCCCTGAAATGGAGTGTACGCGTGCCTTATTGACCCTTTTGTAGCCCTGTTATGGGCACCTGTATCCTGAGGGGACAAAAAATCCTTGGACAGTAAGAAGACACTGGTTACTTGGAAATGGCACTTGGTAAGCTGTCATGGCTGTCAATTGGGCAGTACTCCTTTCAGGGGCCTAATACAAGGTGCCCACTGATATGTTAAAAAAATAGGTCACTAGTAATTGCTGGCGGGCCCTCATATGGAATTTAGTGCTGGGGCCTGAAACTGTTCATAGATGATGATGGCAGGCCAGCTACCACTGCACCCCTATATACTACGCATTTGCAGGATGATCCTCCATGTTCCCATATTGGATGTTCTCACTGCCACCACCATATATAACATGTTCTGGGGCCCTCGGTGAAAAGTGAAAGTAAGGTTACCTGCCAGGGTTACACATGTGCTATTTCTGGAAATACCATTGTCTTCTAATGTGTCAATGGGGCTTCTGAAGGCACTAAGGATGCAGGGCCTCATAGCAGTGCTAGTGACTGCACCTCCCTCTAGCTAAGTCCCCTGCTTGCAAGCTGTCCTCATCCTTTCAGTTAGCCATTGAAAGGAATTAAGTAATTTTAGCATCCTGATGTTTTTTCGGACACTCTTAGAGCCAAATTTTCTTCACTAAGGTTGTTTCAACATATACACGGTTATCTTCTGGATGGTATTCAGCTTCTCCTCATCCTGTATAAGGTATAAATACTAATCTGAACATCTTCTCAATTGACTTTAATGGGGTCATAAATTCGAGTTTGAATCGACTTCAAAATCCGAATTGACTCCAAGGTCAAGGTTTAACTCGAACTTGACTTTATTTGGGATTTGCTCATCATAGTCATGAACAAGAAACAGTTGTTCTGAACCCATGCTATGTTGTCTTGATGTTACAGCATACCAGAGGCTGACTTCTTATCTGTTTGTATAAATCTAAGATGTTTCATTCGGGTATAGAGAAAAGTGTTCTCTTGTGTATACCCTGGACCTGCAGGGACAATCTTATATATAGTCATTTGGTAGTGTGTGTGTGGCAGTAGTATACGAGCAGACAATCCGTATAGATTGTATGTGTGTGTTCTGCTCCTGTGAAGGTTCCTCATTTCTGGGTGTGAGTGAAGATATTTCGTATGAAAGCGAATAACAGTAGCAGATAATTATTTCAAAATAATAGCAAATATGTATTAAGTCTTAAACATTTAAAACTTTCAAACCTATTACAAGTTTTGTTCCTGTGTATGTGCTCCAAGATGGAGAAGAAGCCAGGCTGTGCAAAGCATTGAGTTGTGATACTACAATATGCTACTGCGCCTCTATGGACATTGACCACTGTGAAACCGCAAGTAACAATCTTGTAATAGTTTTAAGTTTTTAAAATGTTTAAGACTTTTAATAAATATTTGATTTAGCTGAAATAATTATCCCCCTGCTACTGTTTTATTGTCGCTCTTCTGGGTTAGAGAGAATCCTGTCACACACCAATTCTTATCATGGATTGCCCTAGAGCCACAAAATTGGACTATCTATCCAATGAGACCGAGGAACTGCGCATCTGGTATAGGATCTTTATGGAAAAGGTTTTGCTGGTGACTGGAATCTTTAATATCAACCATGGTCCAAGCGAGTTCAAGGAAAACCTGTTAGTTATTCGGGGCGGTATATCACTTATGCTTTTAGATAGATTACTCCGCTATTGTGAAAATAATGCAGAGGCTTCAGCAGATTCTGTTGACTTACATGTGCAGGAATAAGAATATGGTCGCAATTTCTGTTAGCCTGTATCCTGCAGGGTGAATCAAGAAAATGTCAAGACAGTGGTCCTCATCACATCTTAAAACACACCTCAAAGCAGCAGAAAATAATCTGACTTGCTCAATTATACTAATGACTGTCTGCGGGACAGTATCTCTGGAACCTCAACACCTAAGAGCATGATTCCTCACCGATCTGTCTCAATCACCAAGCAGCGGAGTAGCTGCTCAGCTCCCTCCTGCCAGCATCAATAAGTCACTCTGGTTTTGAGTCTCTGGTATTCTCTGACAGGGACTATTGAGTAAATGTCACATAGAAAACCTCGTAATGGTACCTCACTGTTATTTCACTGAGAGATGACTCTCTTTTCCCTTCTTTAGTTCTGTTATTAATATGTACCGTTATCTGCCTCCAGCCCGGAGGGTCTCGGGGAGGGAGTTTTCACTGTGTTCTCCGATCTAATATGTCTAGCAGGGCTTATGAATGCCAGAATAAGAAAAGTAGAAGCCTGTATCCGACTAATTGAAGTTCGTACAGACCTTCATGCGCCTTGTGTCTCTGTATGTTTGCAATCCATGTGCTGACAATCTTCTGCAGTTCTATTTCCTCTTGTTTCAGTTTAGGGTTTTATGTTTGTGTCTCGTCCCAACCCTACTGGTTTCCTCTCATGAGTGTGGTTGACGGACTCGCAGGTGCTGATCATTGGCGCTTGTCACAGTGCATGCGGTTGGCTCCCGTTATGAGCCATAGGACTGGCGAGACCCTGCTGAACTGTGGTGGTCCCCAAAGCTTCTGTTGTGGTCCCACTAGTGTATACTCGCCTTTCCTGGCTTCCTGTTTCTGAATGTGGCGGATGCTGGCAGTTCCTTACTGTCTGGATCTGCTATGCATCACTCATTTGCTCAGTGCTTATGATGCGCCTATAGAAGTGCCCTCTAGGGGCATGCACATGGCAGTTTCTGACTATTTAAAGGACTGAATGCTCCAGTTTCCTGCCTCTTGACCTGTGAACCCTGGCTACAGAGGAAAGACTTTCCTTCTCTTGCCCAGAATCAGTTCATTGTTGTCACTCTAGCATAGAGCTTTGCACCCTTGGATGCTGTATCACTGCTGTTTACCTGTGTTTGTCCTTGTTCGCGTACATGTGCATTACCTGCAGAAAAATCTCCTGTTGTATCATGTCCATTACCTGTCTTGGGCTACTGCGTTACCTGCCTCTGGCTATACCTGCTGGTGTCCCTGTCACATGTACCGGCCAATGCCTTGGGGTTTTTTCCCATTGCCCTGCAACCTGGCTGTCACCTCATCCTTCTTGGCCCCGTGGTGTCACTGATGGATCCACCATTATTACGGTGATCGAAGGTCAGTGATATTGACAACCACCAGATCATTACAGCGGATACTTTAGCTTCATCTACTAGTGTTACATGAAGAATGATTTCATGGGACATCAAATATTGCATTCACCTAATATAAAAGAATGAGTATCTTAGACATCTAAAAGACTATGTCAGGATGAGTTGTCCTTTTACAGGGAGACATTTGGAGGGAGAGTTTTTGTTAGAATGCCATGAAATTTGGTAGGGCATCGTGGTAGAGTAATTCCTCTATTGATGGAAGACAGTGTTTTTTTTACTTGTTCACAGGAATTCACATTTTTTCTTTTGACATCTCACCTTCATGAGCAAGAGGGTTAGTAGGTTATCATTATGTCTACTTTACACACAGTGAAAAATTCTTTGCAATTTGTTTAATGTGTTCATGGTCCTATAATGGAAACTCTAATTCAATTTTCAAATCCCAAGGTATTACAATTCAACATATCCACTCAGAGCAGGTTATTGTGGGAGGTGATCTTAACGAAATGGGCCAACCTAGGGGAAGCCCCAAAGGGTTTTTACAGCCCCCTTTCTTTCCCAGGAAATCACGGGGTTTGGGAACCACCCCAAATTTTGGGAAAAACTTTTTAAAATTTTAACTGGTTTTAAAGAGACAGTTGGGAGAGGAGAACCCCCAAAAAGGGCCCAAGAATTCTCACATTCCCCTTTCAAAAGGTTTAGGGAAACCAGGAAAGATTATCTTTGGTTTCATTTTGAGTCCTCTCGGGTCCTCTCCTAAACAATAGTAATGAGGAGGTTCCGATCACATCTGGAAATTCCCATCTAGTCTAGCAAAACCCTAAATTTACTTTGTTTAAAATGACCCAAAAAATGGGGGGAGGAATATTGCCCCAGACAACTCTGCCACGTAGGACATATCTTTTTTCGGGAAAAAACCAAAAGACGAAATTTAACCTACTTTTTTTATGCCAGCAACAAACTTAGGGATCCTATAGGATTTTTCCAAGCATCTCCCAATATTACCAAAAAAAGGGTAAATGGGTAGGGGCAAAAACGGGAGTTTGGGATTTTTTGGCCCAGAGAAAGAGTCCTTTTACAGACCCCAAAATTTGGGGCAAAAGGGAGGTTTGCCCCTTCTAAAAATTTTCAATCAAAATTTTGGGGTTTAGGGGGAAAAATAGCGCTGGGGAAAAAAAAATTTTCCTAAAAACCACCGGGGGTAAAAAACCCACTATCGGGGTGTTTAGTTTATTTAAAAATAAAAGCGACCGTTTTCGGCAGAACCCCAAAAACCGGGTTTCCTCACTTTTAAAACCCAACGGGTTTAAAGGGAAAAAATAAAAAAATCCCTTTATAAAAGTCCCCCCAAAAGGGCCTGGAAAAGGGGCCCCTTTGTACCAAGCCCCTAAAAGGCCAATCTCACTGATTGATTTGGGCCCAAAAAAAATTTTTGCTGAAAAAAATAGCGGACATTTGGGTTTTTACAGTTTTGGGCCCTCCATTGGGGCCCATCCCAAAAAGGGGTTTTAAATTAAGGGGTGAGCCGTGGTGGAAGCTTTTTTAAAAAGGTTGGGGTTGCCCTTGGGAACAGGACCCCGGGGTCCAACCAGCCTAGGGGGGAGCCCCCTAGTGCCTTAAGAGTTTTAAAATGCAAAAAACAGCATTTGAAACTTTCCCATTGGAAATTGCTGGTCCTGGTTTTGGACGGGCTTAAAGGGCAACTTTAGAGCCTAATTCAAAAAAAAAAAAAAAAAAGATTGATTAAATCCCCAGTCACCCGGACCTGGTATTAATACAAACTATGCCCCGGTGCGGGGAAAGGGGACATCCGGGTTCCCCAGACACAAAAAGAAACTAGAACCAGTTTTAAAAAAAAGTTTTAAGACTTCCACACTTTGTGGAGATGAAAAAGGGTGCAAAAATTTTTTGGGGGTTCCAATTTAAAAATTCAAAAACAAACATAGAAAGTCAGGTTTCCCGCTTTTTGGGGGATTTTGAAAAACCTCTTAATCGAACAACCCCATAACAAAAGGAAGCCCTCAAAACAAAGTTCTGCAAATTAGAAAAAAACCCCTGAAAATTTAATTCCTTTAAATGAACCTTATCCACAAAAGGCAAAGACTATAAAAAAAAGATAAAAAATAAAGACATTTATATATAGCAAAAACAAGGTTGTCACAAAAGATAAAAAATTTACACGTATATAGATCCAAGTTATAACGAAGCCCCTTGGGGAATTAAAATCGGGAGTGAGTTTTCCAGAAGGCCATGAGATGTTTCCATGAAAAGCCTTCTGTGATCCCCCCCTCGGTTTTTTTTTTTTTAAACCTCCCCCAATACCTTTCACTTGAAAACCCCAAACCGGGCCTTTGGCCCAAAACTTATAGGGGTTACCCCCTGACACAATCTTGTTCCAAAAAGGGTTATTTTTCAAAGACTGCTTTTAGGGATTCGCTGAATTTCATTCTGGGTGCTATTTCCCAAACCTTTTGTTTATTAAAAAAAAAGTACATGAAATTTAAAAATAAATCACAAAACAAATTGGAAATTTGGGGTTTTAAAAAGCGTTTTACCTCCGGCTGGTAACCGTGGGTTTAAAAGGGGAATTTACTTTCTACACCTACAAAATGGGAAACCAAAAGGTGTTCAAATTGTAAAAGGGTCTACTTGGAGAAAATCAAACCCCCCATTCCTCAAAATACATTTTGGGGGGCCCAGATCAATATTCGATGAGGTATTTAAGTGAAATTTTGGTAACATAATTAAATTGTTACGCCCGCGTGACAAAATGCCCTGGGATTTTCTAGATTTTTTCCCCCTTGTGATCTGCAAAAATTTGGCCCCTTAAACAAGAGAGCTTCACCTTACCTCTCCTATGTAAACTAATCAAACAAGGCATTTCTTCCCCCTTGGCAAAACCCAAAATGGGACCCCCAAATTTTCATTTTTCCCATAAAAAAACTCCCCCCCCCGGAAGATAAATTCAGAACAGGCGAGGGCCCACGGGGTCCCAGGGGCAAAATAAAATTTTGGGTATAAGAGAACAAGCCATTTAAAATTTTGGACTTTAGTTTCCTTTTGGGCACGGATTTTGGGAACTCTCAACCCCAAAAGTGCATCAAAAAATAAAGGAAAAAAACCGGCCTTTTTTAAAACATATGACTTTATTCTAAAAAATTTTTTAAAAAAGCATTATTTAACATCCGCCCCCTCTTCGGCGTTTATGCAGTGAGGGTAAACATTGATTAGGGTTTCTTAAGTTAGTTCCCGGCGGGGACGCCGTTCAGCCTTCAAAACCCCTAGACCATCCCCGGTTTTAAAACCCCAACGGGGTTTCCCCCAGGGGGTTTCGCCGGGACCCCGGGGCCCTAAGGCATTTTAAAGACCCCAACATTTTCGAGGCAATGTTCCTCTTTCTAAAAGCATGCGCAAATCAATAGGGGCTTTCCCCTTAAAAAAGGAAATGCCAGCTCAACAACAATAAAAAAAGGGGGAAATTTAAAAAAAAACAATAAAAACAAGGCACGCGCACCCATTTTAAACGGAAGGCCTTCCGGGGCCAAATTTTTTCATTAATCCCTTTTTAGGTGTTTAGTGAACCCATATAGTTTTTCCCCCACTAAATTAAATTTACCATTATAAAGGAAAGTACGCCATTGGATTTTTATGGGTACAAAAAAAATTTAAATACTTTAACCCCCCAATCTGTTTACTAAGACAACAGATTGTAAACAATTTTATTAAAAAGGGAAAAAAAAAAAACCCAAAACCCCCCCTAAAAAACCTTTAGAGGAATTTGTAATCCAGTTTATAGGGGCAAGGCAAATTTTTTTATTATTATTATTATCATTTATTTTTGGAGCCCCCCTTATTCCAGGGCGCTGTACTTTTCCGGGCGGGGGTACATAAATCCCCAATTGGTCAAACAAAAAACAAAGGACCAATAATTACAAACAACGGGTTTACAGGGGGAAAGAGGCCCCCCTGCCCGCGAGGGCTTAAAATTTTCTACAAGGGGAGGGGGGAAGAGACAGAAGGTGGGGGGCAAAACATGTTTGTGGGGGGGGACCCATGAAACCCCCGGTTAATTTTGGGTTATAGGCAATCCCGGAAGAGGAAAGGTTTTCAGGTTCTTTTAAAAAGGCCGGGTAAAGGAGGGGAGAGTTCTAAAGGGGTTGGGGGCAGTGAGTTCCAGAGGGGGGGGGAAAGCACGAGAAATTTTTGGAAAACCGGTTTATGTGGGGGGGGTATAAGGGGGAAGAGCAGAGGAAAGGCCCCTGTGAGGAGCGGGGTTGAAATGGGGGGAGGTTTTTTAAGTTTAAGGCAGAAAAGTATAAAGGGGGAGAGGTTAAAAAAGGGGCCTTGTAGGTCAAAATTTTGCTAGTTTGAACTGGTTTCGCTGGGCAATGGGAACCCAGGAAAGGGAGGGAGGGGGAGAGGGGGAAAAGTAGCGAGGGAGGGGGTAAACCCCCGGAGTAAAGGATATTTTTGGGGGGGAAAGCGGGGGTTTTGCTTAGGGGGGGCCCGGGCAGGGGAGGATTTTCCCAGTAGTGGGAGGGGGGAGATGACGAGGGCAGGGACAGGCATTTTTGTGTTTTCCCGGGAGTTAAAAAATTTGAGGGTTTGGGGGGAAATATTTTTTTAGGTGGAGGGGGAAAAGGGCAAAAGGTGAGGGTTTGGATGTGTGGTTTGACGGACAGATTGGAGTCAAAGATTACCCCAAGGGGCAGCGGGGCCCGTGGTGGCTGGAGAGTGTAAACCATTAACAGTGATAGAGAGATCGGGGTTTTTGGGGAGATGGGGGTGGGACGGGGGGGGAAGATAATGAATTTTAGTTTTTTCCACGTTTAGTTTTTGGAGACGGGGGGGAAAGAAAAGGGGGAAAAAGGAGGAACAGGAGGCCCGGGAAACCGGGGGGAGAATGAGGCGGACATCTGGGCCGGGGGTGGGTAGAGTTGGGGGTTCTGCAACAGGTGGTATTGAAAGCCGTGGTTAAACTATGAGCTGCCCCAAAACCAAGGATGCCCGATGGGGAAAAGTTAAGGGGGGGCCCCGGACTGACCCCTTGGGGGGACACCGACAGAGAGAGGGCGAAGAGGGGGAGGGGGGAGCGAGAATGAGAGATGCTGGGAAAATCCGATCAGTGAGGTACGAGGAGATCCAGGAAAGAGCCAAGTCCGTCCGTGTGCGAGGGAGGGGAGGTTTTGAGCAGGAGGAATGGGGGACAGTGTCAAAAGGCAGAGGAAAGGTCCAGGGGGAGAAGCACAGAGTATGGGGAGGCTTTGGCAGTTGCTAGGGCGTTTGGTTTACTTTGGTTACGGTTTTCGTTTTTTGTTTAAAATGGTGGGGGCGGAAGCCCCCCTTGGGAGGGGTCAAGGAGAGAGTTGGTGGGAAGAGGGGGGAAATTAAGATGGACGGTTCTCAAGGAGTTTTAAAAGGCGAATGGAAGCAGTGAAAAATGGGGCGATAGTTTTTAAAAGGGAGGAGGGGTATGAGATTTGGTTTTTTTGGGTGGGGGTGTTGGTCCATGTTTTAAAAGAGTAAGGGAAGATGCCTGAGGTTTTAAATAGATTGAAAAAATGAGGGGAGGCTGGGATGATAACAGCAAAAGGTCAGGGGTGAGGTTGAATGGGGAAATGGGTTTAAGACTACAGGGTTTTGGGGAGGTTCGATTTGGACAGTAGAAAAGGAGGTTGTTAGGAGTGACCGGTGAGAAGCGATTTAAAAAGGGGAAAAAGTCATTTGGCCCGGTACGAGGTGGGGTGTGGGGGCATTGGGGGAAAAAGAGGTAGGGGTGGGGGACTGTGGGGTTTAAACTTTGTCTTTTATGAGATCTATTTTTTTATGGAATTTTAGTTCAAAAATCCCTCGGGGAGAAGGGGAGTGGGGTAGGGGGTGGGTGGGGGATGCAGGAGAGGAGAAGGTTTTTAAAAAAAATTTTGTCTGGGGTTTTTGGGACAGGGAGGATATGAGAGTTTGGGGAAAATAGTCTTGTTTTTGGGTGAGGTGGGGTGCGGATTTAATTTTTGCATGGGTTCTTTATTTTGAGGTGAAGTCAGTGGTAGAAACGGGTTTTTTTTCCAGCGGGGTTCCGGGAAATCTGGAAGCTCGCCCCAGCTTTTTTGGTGGAGTCTGTGTGCCGGGGTTTTTATTTTATTTTGCGGGTTCTGGGTTGGGGGTTGAGAGGGGCGACAGCATAGAAATGGAAGTGAAATTTTGTTGTTGGGAGAAGGGGGTGGCTGCTTCCCATCAGCAAGTGAGGAAAAGGTAAAAGAGGGGAGCAAGAGAGTAGAGAGAGTGCAAAAGGGGTTTTAGGTTTTGTAGGTTCCCGCGTGGGTTTTTGCTAGAATTGGGGGGCAGGAGGGGAGGTGGAGTGGGGATGGGGGGAAAGGTGACAGATTGTGGGGGGGGAGATAGGGGAGGGGGAGAGTTTTGGGGAGGTTAAAAGGGGGGAGAGGGGGTGAAGATGAGTTTTTTTCCTGGGGTCCGTCTGTGGATGGCTTTCCAAAAGGTCCCCTGGGAACGCCAAAGGAAGAGGAAAAGTTTACAGGGAGTTTTTTATTTGGGGAATGGGGGGGTTCAAATTGGAATGTTTAAAAATCCCCTATAAAAGTGGGGATTCGGGGGCAAGGAAGTGGAGGGGCCAGGAAGCAAAATGGTTTAAGGAAGGTTTGGGGGCAGGGGGCCCCGGGGGGGCGATAAAAAACGCCACTTGGGGGGTTGGGGGGGGGTAAATGCCCGGGCAGAATGCACCCCGGGAGGGGAGGGTGAGGGAAGGTACTGGTGGATTAGGGGGGGGGGAAAAAAAAAAAAAACAGGTAACTGACCCGAAAAAAGGCCGCACCTCCTCCCCCCTTTACAGCCCGGGGGGGGGGGGTGTGGGGGAAACTGGGGCCCCGCATAGGAGAGTGCAGCAAAGGGGGAAATTGTGTCAAAAGGGGTCACCAAAATTTCTGTTTTAAACCAAGGGGAAAGGGGAGGCGTTTAGGTGAAGAGGTCGTGGATGAAGGGAAAACATGTTGCACACCCGAAAGTTTCATTCCCCGAGGGCACCGACATGGGGTTTGGGCTGGGAGGGGGGAGGGGGGGTTTTTGAGGTTTTTGTGGGGTTTAAAAAAAATGTGTGCTGCTTTGGGCGTAAGAGATGCCCGGGAAACCACAGGGGGATGCGCCGAGGGGGGGCCCCCGGGGTTGGGGGAAATGTCCCCCCGGGAGCGAGGAGAAGCAAGGTTTGAGAGGGGAGGGATTTGGTGGGATAGAAAAAAAAGGTGGGTTTTTGGGGTTTTTGAGGGAAAGGGCGAATTTTGTGCCAGAGGGGGGAAGAGTAGAGGAAAGGGGTGAAAGGGGAAGACAGAAAGGGAGAAAGGAATCCCTTGCCCACGTTGGGGGGGGTTTTTTAGGGGAACAAGGGGGGTTTTTGAAATTTGGCCCGGGAGGATGATTGTTTTGGGAGAGAGGGGCATATTGGGTGCTGTTTTTAGTGGAGGAGCTGGGAAGGGTCTTGGTTACCTTTGGTTCACTTTTTGGTTTCAATGCGGTATTAATGCTGCATATGTACACTTAAGGAGATTGCACTGGGCTGACTAAAGCCAAAGACCCGACTAGAGTGCATGCTTAAATAGGAAGGTTTGCTACTCTTACCAGGTGTGAAATTGGGAGTGGGGGGGGGGAGGGGGGATATTGGGAGAGGAAAAGGGAAAAAATTTAAAAGTGATAGTGGGTTTAAAAAAAAGGGCCCCGTCACAGCAGGAGATGCAGCCAAATACAAAGTTTTTTCAAAAGTGTTTTAAACCCTTCAAATTTAAAACCCTAGCAGGACCTTTACACAGGGCAAATGGGGAGAAGTTGAGGGTTGTAGCTCCCCAGAAATGCAAACCCTCTAGTACTCTCTCTCCCATTTTACTCCTCCTCCGTTGCCCCCGGGTGATTTCCCCCTTTCCCCCCCCTGCTCCTCTCCCCAAACCCTCCCCGGAGACCCATTTCCCTGAGAATTAAGAGCGAACACCGATTATTAAAGGGTCCTCATAACCTGCCCCCCCCCATACTCTCCCATCCTATTTTCTGATGCCTCCCCTCATTTTTAAACTCCATCCATAAACCCGGCCCCATACTTTTTACCCCAATCTTTCCCGATAACCCCCCCCTCTTTTAATCTCCATCCATAACCAGGCCCCCCATACTCTCTACCTTGATCTCTTGATACCTCCCTATTTTAATTTTCCCTTTCCCAAAAAATCCCCCCCTCATCCCTGCCCAATTTTCTGATTTCCTCCCTCATGAAAAAATCCATCCATAACCGTCCCCCCATACATTTTTTATTCCTTAAACTCCTGATAACCCCCCCCTCATATAAACTCCTCCATAATTTTCTTTTCCCTTTCCCTATATCTCTACCCCCAAACTCCCGATACCCCCCTCTTTAATGACTATTCCTTTAAACCCCCCCCCATAAAATTTTCTACCCTAATCTCCTGATACCTCCCCATGTAACCTGCATCCATACCCCCCCCCCCCTTCATCTCTACCCTTTAAACTCCTGATACTTCCCTATTTTAATCTCCGTCGTTTTTCCTTTCCCCCCCATACATCTTGCCCTAAATTTCCCGATACCTCCCCTCATTTAATCTCCATCCATTAAACCCCCCCCCCTACATCCCCCGCCCAATTTCTGATACCTCCCTCATGTTTAAACTCCCTCCATAAACCCGTTCCCCCCTACATCTCTGCATTTTAAACTCCGGGTACCTCCCCTCCCTGTAATTTTTCCCTCCAAAAAACCTCCCCCCCATACATCTCTACCCTAATCTCCCGATAGCTCCCCATATGTAATCTCTATCAATAACCTGCCCCCATTCATTCTGCCCAATCTCCTTTAAAACCTTTTCCCATGAATTTTCCATCCACAATCTGCCTTCCCATACAAACCTACCCTAACTCCTGATACCCTCCCTCATGTAATCTCCCTCCAAAAACCTCCCCCCCTATACATCTTTTACCCCAATCTCCGAACCCCCTCAAGTAAACTCCATCCATAACCCCCCCCATTTGGGGGGAAACCCCTTGGGGGCCCCCCCCCCAAAAAACCCAACCAAAAAAAAAAAGGGGGGGGCGAAAAAAAAAAAAAAAAAAAAAAAATTATGGGAAAAAAATGTAAAAAATTTTTTTAAAATTTTTGTTAAAAAAAAAATTTTTAAATTTATTTTTTTTCCCCCCCTTGGTTAAAATTTTAAAAAAAAACTTTATTTAAATTTTAAATTAAAAAAAAATTTAGATTATTAAAAAATTTTTTATAAATTTACCCCAATTTAATGATTTTATAAAAATTTAATTAAAAATTTTGGGTTAATTTGGAACCCCCTTGAAAAAATTTAAAATTAAATTTATAATTTACCTAATTTGAATTTTTTAAAGTAAAAAATTAATAAATTAAAGGGGTTAAAAAAATTTTACCCTTAAAATTTTGTTTTTTATAAATTTTAATTTAAAAACCATTTTTAAAAAAAAATTTAAAATTAAAAAAATTTATAAAATTTTTGATAATTTTTAAAGGAAATTTTTTTATAAATTTAATTAAAATTTTTAATTAAATTTTGGATATAAAAAGTTAAAAATTTTTTTTTTAAAAAATAATTATAAAAATTTTTTAATTTTTGAAAAATTTTTGCCCCATAAAATTAGTACTACCCCTTTTAAAAATTTGTAATTAAAAAATTTTTAAAGGGTTTAAATAAAATTTTTCCTTAAAATTTCCCGTTTTTTCTTAAAATTTTTTAAAAATTTTAAAATTTAAATTTAATTTGATTTCCCAAAATTAAAGTAATTTTATTTAAATGCCCCCAAAAAAAATTATAAACTTGATTTTTCCCCAAAATTTTAGGGTTTAAAAATTTTTTGGTTTCCCCCCTTTTTAAAATAAATTCCCTTTTCATTACCACCCAAAAATTTCTACCAATTTTTAAGAAACCCCCCCCAAAGTAAATTTTTCCCCCCAATTTAAATGTTCCCCCCAAATTTTATTTAAATAAATTTGATTCCTCCCTAATGTTAAATAAAACCATAACCTTTACCCCCAAAAAGATTTTACCCTTAAACTCCGGTATTCCCTCAAAGTTTAAAATTCCCCATAACCTACCCCTATAAATCCCTACCCAAAAATCCCATTAACCCCTTTTTTAAAGTAATCTCCATCCTAACCCGCCCCCCCATAGATCTTACCCTAATTCCTGATCCCTCCCCTCTTTTTAATCCCATCCATAACCTTCCCCCCCACACCCCTACCCAAAACTCCTGATTCCTCCCCCCTTTTTTTCCTTTCCCTCCAAAAACCTGTCCCCCATAATCTTTCCCCTAACTCCCGATAACCCCCCCCATGTAATTTTTCCCTCCATAACCTTCCCCCATACATCTCACTCTAAAAAAACTCCTGATACCTCCCCTCATGTAATCTCCATCCATAAACCTTTCCCCCCCATACATCTCTACTCTAATCGCCTGATACCTCCCTCCTGGAATCTCCATCCATAACCTGTCCCTCCCATACATCCCCTACCCCAATCTCCTGTCCCCCCTATGGGAATTCCTTTTCCCCAACCTGCCCATCCTCCTTTCCCTATTTAAATCTGAGGCTCCTCAGTGAAGGGGCAAAAATCCCGAGATGTACAAGGGAAGGGGGATACCCTTTCTTTACAGCAGCCAGGGAAAACGGGGAGTTTAAAAGTCCTGGAATAGAATCAGCAAGGCATGATGGGAACCGGGGGTTGTTAAAAAGAGAAGCCTTGGGGCCCCCTAGCAAAATTTTTGGGTTTGGGCCCCCCCCCCCCCCCCCCCCCCCCCCCCCCCCTACTACCCCTTTCACGAACTTTAAAAAATTTACCCGTACCACTTAATAAAATTTATGAATTAAAGATAATACAGGAAGAAAAACCTTTCCAAAAATAAACACCAAACCACTGCTACCAAAGAAATCCCACCCTCATTACTACTGAAGGACCCCAAATTTACTGTCCCGAACCCAAACCCCCAAAAAAACCACCAAAATTGTGCCCGGAAAAATACCCCAATTTTAAATTTTGAATAAAGATCAGTATACAGAGACCAATATTACCGCTATATTGTGGTAGACACCAGTGTACACCGACTCTGCAGACAGTATCTTACCTTCATACAGTGACCATATAGTGGTAGATACCAATGCACACAGGCTCTGCAGACTGTATATTACCTCCATACAGTGACCATATACAGTACTTGCCAACTTCTAAAAATTGTCTTCAGGGAGAGTTTGTAAGTTTTATAAGCTACGTCCCATTTAATAGATCACACCCCCTTTGACAAGTTATTCCCCTTTTTAACTGCCTTAAATAATACTTGCCAACTGCCTTATTATGCACATGTGAAACTGTTCTTAATAGTACTAATACTGACAGTGTGCCAAAATAAAAGTACTATCTACATAAACTAATTTGTAAATGCCATACAGACAGTGCCTAATTTCCCTATGTAAAAGAGCACATAAGTTAAATCTCATTGTTTATTAATTATTTCTAAAAAAAAAATTGGGAAACGCAATTAAATCACTGAATCACCAAAGGAAGCAAGTAGCCTACAGAGCGGAGGCTCAGCACAGAATAAACATCTGCTTTCCAATTGCCATCAATAAAGATCTCTAGTCTGCGATATATCTGCGTAGTGTCAAAATAACAAGATTGTTGGAAACCTTTCCAAGCACCCCCCCCAGGCAAAGCTCATTGCATCTTTCAACATACAATGCTCACTGTTCCAAACATCTGTAATGAACACATACCTAAACCCATCACATATATAGCCATACATATACTCACCTCATATATGGACATATGTGCACATTCACCACATATATAGACATACATGCGCTCACTATAGCTATAGACATACATGCACACTCACTACATATATAGACATACATATACTGACTACATATATAGACATACATGCACACTCACTAGATATAGACATACATGCAGTCACTACAGATATAGACAGACATGCACACTCACCACATATATAGACATACATATACTGACTACATATATAGACATACATGCACTCACTATAGATATAGACATACATGCATTCACTACAGATATAGACATACGTGCACACTCACCACATATAGACATACATAAACTTACAACATATATAGACATACATGCACTCACTATATAGACATACATGCACTCACCACATATAGACATACGTGCACACTCACTACAGATATAGACATACATGCACAGTCACTACAGATAGACATACCTGCACACTCACTACAGATAGACATACATGCAGTCACTACAGATATAGACATACATGCACACTCACCACATATAGACATACATATACTGACTACATATATAGACATACATGCACTCACTATAGATATAGACATACGTGCATTCACTATAGATATAGACATACATGCACACTCACTACAGATATAGACATCTTGCACGTCCAACAGATAGACATACCTGCACACTCACTACATATAAAAATACATGCACACCACTATACATGCCAACTCCCCCATTTCGGGTGGGGGGGCCCCCGCAATTGGGGTCCCCCCCCCCCCTTTTGGCAGATTTTGAATCTCCCCCGCCAGCGGGCAGGGGGGGTTTTTTAAATTACCGGGGCCCGCGTAGCGCTAGTGCGCACCGGCGCCGCCGGGCCCCTCCTACAGGCGGGTGAACGGCCACAGCGGCCGTTCCCCCCGGAGAACTGCACTTTGAGGGAGGGGCAGGAAAAGAATGCCCCCCTCCCTTCTCCCCCTGTATGTACAGGCCGTGCGCGCTGTAAAAACAGACAGCGTCGCAGGGGGGGTGCGGCGCGGTGCACTCACCCCCCTGCGACGGAGGAATCGGCCCCGGGGGATTCCCCGGGGCTTTACTGTGCAGGGAACCTGGTGATTTATGACTTTTTTTATTTTTTTTTTTTGCTAAGAGGGGGATCTACCTGGGTACTAAAGGGGCACTCCCACTACCGGGGGGCAAAAAGGGGGGAACTACCTCTACTAAAGGGGCCTCCTCTCTAAAGGGGCACAACCTTACAAAAGGGGGAACTACCTGGGCTCAAAGGGGTCAACGTCCCGGCTACTAAAGGGGGCAACTTCCTGGCTAACAGAGGGGGCATTACCTGGCTATAAAGGGGGGGATTTACCTACTACAAAAAGTGGGCTCTACCTGCTATAAAGGGGGCATCTACCTGATACTAAAGGGGGGGCAACACCTGGCTACTAAAAGGGGGGGGAACTACCCAGCTAAAAAGAGAGGGCAATACCTAGCTACTAAAGGGGGGGATCTACCTGGCTACAAAGGGGAAAAACAAAACACTTGGCTATAAAAGGGGGGAACTACCTGTACTAAAGGGGGGCAACTACCTCTACTAAAAGGGGGGAACTACCCGGGTAACAAAGGGGGCATCTACCTGGCTAAAAAGGGGGCATCTACCGCTACAAGGGGGACTACCCGGGTACAAGGGGGACTACTTGGCTACAAGGGGGGACTACCTGCCTTAAGGGGACTACCTGTTATGGGGGGGGACTAAACCCGGCTATAAAAGGGGAAACTACCGGCTTTTTTCCAAAACCATTATCAGTTAGGCAGTGGGTGTGGTTTTGAAGGGGGGTGGGACCAAAAAGATGGAGGCCATGCAAAATTTTTTGCCCTCTTCAATCTCCTGCTTTTCATTTTCCC
>JAODAL010035582.1:0-42770 GCA_025379985.1 Phyllomedusa bahiana | reverse complement strand
TTTATTGTTTTACTTTTTGGGGGTTTTTGGAAGTTACGGGGGAAATTACGCCAATACCTAATTATGTACAATTAAAAAAAAAACATATTGTTGCATATTTCATTACTGACTGGCATATTGTGGGGCCCATGCACCAAGCCATCTTTTGTTCTCTATTTTGTTTTATCTTTTCATTTTCCATCTCTGTAACAGGTTGAGGGCTTGGTTTTGCCTGAGGAGGGGGTAGTTTTTTTTCTTTTTTTAAAGGCACCATTTTAGGGTTCAAATAATTTACAGATCACCGTAACTTTTATTTTTGCCATTTTTTTTTTTCTCTTTTTTATTTACTTTTCTTCTCATCTTAACTTTATTTTAACTTGCATTCAGTTCTGTGGCATGATACTCAAATTGAGTAACGTCTGTAGAGATGGTAGTAGCTCTATTTGTACATGTAAGTCATGGCATACTGATAATATAGTATAATGATTAGACTCCCACCAGTATAGCGGGTTGTATAGTCCCTCGAAGTCATGCTCTGTAAAGACTATTCTTACCTTTATTAGTGACAGTATGAATCTGTCATGATAGAATTGTGGCCGTGGCTCTGTTATGGGCAACATCATGGTTATATCTTAATGGCGTAAATGTGTTCTGCTCTGTTATGGTGGAAAAATGTTGGATTTTTTTTTTATGGCTGCAGTGGGGAAAATTAAATGTTTGTATTATGTTTCAATCCTAGAACGTTGTCTCCCCAACAACTTTTTTTTTTAATTCAGTTTTACTGAGAAAAGACAAAATATTGTATAAAGAGTATAGAAATTTTTAATGGCACATGTATAAAACGACCCACAGAAGTGACAATCTGGCACTATATTTATTATTTGTAGACAATGATTACAGTAAATAATGTTAAAAAGTATGTGACAATAAAACATTATTTTAGCATCACATTCAGGGAATAGAATATACTTGCTTGAACTAACCAGTCAATAGGCAGCAGAAAAGAACACATGGCAGAATACAGAGAAAAGAGAGAGAACATTATAAAGAAAGGTAGGAACCCAGGGGTTCCATCAAGCCAGTACTCTTGTCAGGGGCCCTGATCAAAAAGAGGTCCACTTTTTTGGTGCCAAATAGAAACTGATAAAAGATTTGGGGTCCAGATGCTTTGGTTGTATTGGGTCCTGAAATGAATGGTGGTAGTCATGTAGAGACTGTACAGTGTTTCTGGGGAAAAGGGAAAAGCTAGAGGGCAAACGTGGTAAACGTGTACTCTAAAATCTTGAATTCCCATGTGAAGTTAGAAGGTTCCCTCCCCGTTGGCCCAGAGATCAAACATAAATCAATATAAAAGCAACTATGGTTAGCAAAAGTTGCTCAGTGTAATATGATTGCGCTATAAGCAATTTTGCCTAAAATGATTACTGATAGTAGCTTCAAAAAAGCATCCCAAATCTACAATGTCTAAGAGGTATCCCATTCATACAGATAAAACCTTATAAAATTAGATTTTCTGATGTTCTGGAAAAAAATTATTACATTTTAATTATTCTTTATGGGAAAAATTTATTTGATACTATTTGGTACATTACCTGTCTTATCAAATTAATGACAAGTATCAAGGCACTACTATGTTTCATGCAAACCTGCCAGAATAAAATACTTTGCTGAATTCTTTTTGTTCCAATGTTTATTATATTTATACCACAAAGTTTTAATGGAAAAAAAACATAGGTGCCAGCTCATCGATACAGACCAGGTACAGACTAGCGCCATTAGTTGAATGCAAAAGAAAGCAAAATTTTGTATTTCCATCTAACTGGCTTTTAATGATTCCAATAAAGCTGCTTTTTTAACAGATGCTGTTGTTCTTCGTTGGGCATAATGTCTTTATGGCGACATCTGTACGGTGCTATGGAATATGTTGCTATTCCAACAAAGAAGTGCATTTGGGTTGCTGAAAGTAAAAATAATTTTTAATTTAGCTTTGTACAGGGATAAACAGCAAAAATTCTAAAAATCTAAATCTTTGCAGAATGAGCAATAACACATATAAACTGTGAACATTATTAAAAAGTTATATTTTAAATGTATTTTAATTTTAAATGCTTTAATCTAATAAGCCTTGTTTAAAAAATAGCAGTTGAAGTTTGGGCAGTTTGGACTAGATAAAATATGGTTGCTAGGAAAGAGAACCAAATAAAAAATAACTTTTAATAAGTAAAAAAAAAACTTCAACAATAAATACTTGTGATAACGAGTAATAACCACTAAGCCAACATTGCAAAAATCCCACAATTTTCCCTATTGAGAAGTTTTTATCTTGAATCCCCATAAAAGGGTTATCTCTGTCTTATTGAGGAAAACAGCATAAACTTTATTACTTCAGGTAATCAAAACAAATCACGCAAAAAACCCAATAAAAAAAAATGCCCTTTTAAATTTTGTCCCATAAAAAAGTCCCCCCAAAAAATGTCATATAAAAACTTAGTATTGCTCTTCAAAGCTAAGCAATTGTAGGGTGCAAAGTACTCATGCAATAAGCACATAGACAAGGATAGACTCACAGTTTGTTGATATTTACGTCCACATGGTTGTCCATTCCCTTATTGTGATGTTACAATATCTGGTATCCATAGTGTCCACAAAATACAGGAAAATCTTGTTAAATGAAAAAAAAAATAAAACGGGGGAAGGGTTTTTCCTGTCAATAAAATCTCACCAACTAACAGCGGGGGAAAACATCCTAAAAAAATGGGGTTTTCCACTAAAGTTAATTCCCCCTATAAAAACCCCTCAATAATTTATATAATTAATTAAAATCAAAGAGGTTGTTGCCCCAATTCTGTCCCAAAAATCGGGTGCAGAATGAACAAAAACACTTAAAGCGGTGGCCCCTTATTAAAAAAGTTTTTATTTTAATTTCATATGCTTTAAGCTAATAAGCCTTGTTTTATAACCTTGCATTTGAATTTTTGGGGGGAAATTGATTTAAATTAATTTGGTTGCTAGAAAAGAGAACCATATAAAAAAGAACTTTTAATAAGTAAAAAAAAACCTCCAACTATAAATACTTGTAATAACGACTATTAAGTAAGTTATTATTAATAACTAGTGTTGAGCGATTACGTTGGCCATCGACATCGATCGAGGGTTTCAAATTGTCAAACCATCATCGACAAGATATTCGTTTGGCCGAGGGGAAAGATTAAAAACCCCGTAAACTATTGAAGTTTTGGGGGAGACAACAACCCCCTTCATTTTAAACACCCAAACAGGGCTGGGGGAAGCTGGAATTAAAAATCCCAAAAAGTAAAAAGGGAAATATGCAAACATCTAAAGGCAAACACTTAAAGGCCCATAAAAGCCACAAAAAAAAAATTTCCAGACCATAAACCGGGCCTCACCCAAAAATTAAAAAAGTGCCAAAGGGCAGTATGTTTTTGAACCTTTTCCGTTTTATTTTGAACTAGACTTTGAATATTCCGTTCCGGGAAACCCGCAGATGAGCCCCAAACCGCATCCCCCCCAATTTTTTAAAAAGTGCCGGAAAAAAGGGTTTTAAACCCACCATTTTATTTTACTGGCCTTTGATTTACCTGCCTTTGGGCCACAGCATGAGCCCCAAACCTCCCATGACCCCCCACTTTTAAAAAAGGGTTCCGGAAAAAAGGGGTCTTTAAAACCACCATTTTTATTTGACACTGGACATTGACATATTTGTCCCGGGGGCCACAGCATGACCCCAAAAACCTGCATGACCCCAAAATTAAGAAGTGCCGGAAAAAGGGTCTTTCAACCACCATTTTGTTTAACTGGACATTGACTATACCTGCCCGGGGGCCCAACAGCATGACCCAAAAAAACCACTTAACGGGCAGATTAAAAATCCCGGGAAAAAGGAGTCTTTAAAACCAAACCTTTTTTATTTTTTCCTTTGGCATATATTGTCCCTGCCCTGGGTTCGTTTGCCCCCCCGTAGAGTGGGGACCAATTGAGCTTCCCATTTGGAAAATTTCTGGGGGTTTAAACCTCCGGTTAACCCCCGGGTCCCCCTTTTTTTTGGGCATTCTTTTTTTCATTTTAAACTCAACGGTGGGGGAAAAGGGTTCTCTGTACTTTTTTTCTCTGTCCGTGCCCAAAACCCATGTCCTCTGGTAACCTAAACCCTGGTCAAGTTTCCTGTACCTCCCTTGTTACATTTCGAGGAATTTTTTTTACCAGCTATTTTGTACCCTGCAAAATTTTTTAAAAGTTTAAATTTTAAAAAAAACACATTTTTTAAAAAAGGATGGAATCCCACCATGTTTTGTTTCTATTTTTTTTTTGTAAATTAAAAGGGTTTTTCTCCTTTTAAAGGGGTTTTCTAGCTTGTTTAAAAAAACTTGCAAAAAAAAAGTCATTTTGCCCAAAATTGTGTCCCCTTAACAGTGTCCTACCTTTTTTCCTGTTTCTGACCCCACCCTTACTTTGAGCCCCCCCTTTTACAATTTGGGGAAAAAACAAATGTTGTTAGAAACAAAAATTTTTTTTATAATAGGACCTTTAGTTTTAGCCCGCTGAAAAAAGCAAAATGCCCCCAAAAAATTCAAAACATGACCCCTGAGCCACTTTTGAAAAATTGTGAAGAACCCAAAAGTCTGTTAGAAACCCAAAATTTTTTTTATAAAAAGGAATGTAGAAAAAGCTCTTTTCACGCAAAAAAGCCCCCAAAAATTCAAAGCATGACCCTTGAGGGCCCCTTTTTACAATTGTGAAGAACCAAAAAGTCTGTTAGAAACAACATTTTTTTTTAAAAAAACCTGTATAAAATTTCTGGGATTTCAAAAACAGCCTTTACCCCCAAAAAAAAATAAAAAAAATTCTCCCTCCCATGTTTAAAAAATTTTGGGTAGAAGTGGACACGTAGAAGGGCCCCATTTCTTTCTCCAAAGGACCCTGGATTTTTCCTTTAAACTCACAGAAAAAAAAGGGCCCCAAAAAAATTATAAATTTTGAACCTTTTAGCCACTATTAAAAAATTTTTTAGGGGGAAATTTCCCTTAAAAGCCACATTTCTGTTCCCAAAAGGGCCAAGGTTTAAATTTCTTTTATTACACAGCAAACCAAAGACCCCCAAAAAAATTATAAATATGATTCACAGCCCACCCAAATTAAAAAAAGTGAGGGAGAAATGCCCCTTAGAAGCCCATTTTTGTTCCAAAAAGGGCCTTAAAAAAAATTTTGCTGTATCTCACAGCAATAAGACCTCAAAACCCTTGACAATGGGAAAACTTTTTAAATTTGGGTTGAGCGAATTTTTTTTCGACAAGTTGAAAAACCCGGGAAGGTTTTTAAAGGTGAACGAAAAAATTTTCCCGGGTCCCCTGCGATAAAATTTAAGGTTTAAAAATCTGTGCATCATCTATTAAAATCGCGCCTTTTTCCCCGGGGCTTTTCCCGTAATTTTTTTAAGCCGCCCAAAAGAATTACAGAATTTGAAACAGGGGGAGATGTGTTTGCGACGCCCTGACTGGGGTGTGTTAAAGGTTGGATTGGCTGGGAAAAAAACACCCAACCCCCGTATTTTAAAAGAACAGGTTTCCTGTTTCCCGCCCCCAGTGTCTTCAGCGTCTCTAGGGGTAGGCCCCGCGCTCTGCCCTGGGCCAAACGCTCAAACGAAAATTTTTTTTAAATTTTTGCACAGAGAAACCTCTGCTTTTGTGTGATCCTTTCCCTTTTTGTTAGATTTTGAGTTTTTAAATTTTATGTAGTTAGCCCAGAGAATTTTAAAGCGCCCCCCCAAAGCGTTAAAAATTTACGGCCGGTTTGGGGGGCGGGGGGGGGTGGGGCCCGCAGGGCGAACAACCCCCCCCCCCACCCCAAACTCAAACTAAAAAAGAACACTGGATAAAGTTACCAAGAAATTTTGTGTAGACATTGTAGTGGAATATCTTTATTATTAACCGTTTGTATTGGGGAAAAATTTTCCCGGATATTTGGGGACCTGAACTTATATTTTGGGTAAACTTTATTTTAGTTAAAATGCAAAGGGCTCTTTGTTTGGGTGCAAAACCCACTTTTTTTTATCAGTATACATTTCAAACGGTGTTCCCAAATTTTTCCCATTCCCCCTGGACTGTTTTATATAAAACCTTGCACTTAAAATTACAAACCAAAAAAAACCCTTTTTGCAGGGAAAAGGTGTTTGTTGCCAAAAAAAACCGGGGGTTTTTTTTGTAACCGAAAACATACATTTTGTGTTTTTTGAAAATTTCGCGTAAACCCCGCACTTTTTCATTGAAGCAGTTATACTAAATCTTTAAAAGCGCAATTCTATATTAACCCCCAGGGTTTAATTGAAAGGGGGCAAAAAATACCATTTATTATATTTAAAAACTTTAAAAAGTTACGTTGTTTTTTTACTTTTGCGCACCCCCGCACTGTTCATTGACCACATCTACGTAAATCCCTTAAAAACCCGCAATTCTTATTCACCCCCAAAATGAATTGAAAGGTGCAAAAATGACCCCTTTATTATATCAAAAAAATAACGTTAAAGTGTTTTTTTGGGCTTTTGCGCACCCCGCAAATGTTCATTGACGCAGCTCTACGTAAATCTTAAAACAAAATTCTATATTCACCACGGTGAATTAAAGGTGCAAAAAATTTTCCTTTATTATACCAAAACATAACGATAAAAGTGTTTTTTTTTTCTTTTTTCCCAGTCCCCGATTTGTTGATAGACACCTTGGGAGTTAAATTTTTAAAACCCCAATTTTTGTTTTGATAAAAGGGATTTGAGAATAGCTGTGATTTGCCGTCTTTTAATAGAGATTTCCAAAACTTTTCCTACCTTTCAAATTTTTATATTTCTGAACATGGAGCGAATGCACGTGGAAGCGAGCAAAGGGGGGGGTTGCCCAGGGAGGTAGAGTCGAGAGAAGGTGCCCCTTTCCCAGTGCGGGACAACACGCAGCCAGGGATCGTCATTGCGGGCCGTCAGGCCGTAAAGCTGGGTCGGGGCCCCCTGTGAATCTAAGTAACGAACATCTCCCCAATTGTCCTTCAGTGGTTATGCAACCTGTCCAGCAGTCTTACCTCCTCCATTCACGGCCACAAATGTCGTCATCAGCACATCGCATTGTCCAACAAAAGAGCCCAAATGTCAACTGGGGTTTACCACCACTGTGATAACCATTTTCTAAAGACCTCTTTGATGACAAAATGGGGTTTGGGGTCAGAATCGTTAAAAAATCAAGGGGCCAAAAAGGAGATTTTCTCTGTCTGACGCCATTTTACTGATCCCTCAGAGGAGGTGAAGGGAAAGCCGGTCAATCGAAAAAAAACCCGGGCGGTCGGCAACCCTTGCAGTGCCCCTGCTTGTACCCCGCATTCGGAGCAAAAAGTAGGACGACCAAGTTTACCTGTTTTGATGGATGAAATGACGCAGGGCGACCTTCCTGGTTTTTCCGCAAAATTTGTTTGGAGCGCTTCATCAGTGGACGGGGGGAAGACATGGGGTGTGTCAATACGGGCCCCCGCCACAAAAAGGGAGGGGGCGGTGGGAAAAAGCCCGCTGATTAATTCGCCAGCCACGGTCAGCGCAAACCCATTGTCCTCTAAAGCTTTGCATTTCCTAAGATGAAACAGTATGCTAAGATACAACCCCGGTGATAGAAAATAGATGTAATCAGCAAAGTAATTGGAGCTTGCTTGTTGATTGAAGTCTGGTACGGTTCTCATTCATACCATTCTGTCAGGGCAGACTTGAGTTATGTAGCATAAAAGATTTTGTAATCTTCCATCATCAATCTAATGGTGTTCATACCCAGCCTGAGTGTGGGACACAGGAAGGGCTCTTTATCTGTAAAAGTTTATGGTGCAATTCAGTAAACAAAATGTAACTCATAACTATCTTGACTTTCTCTTATTTTTGAGAAAAAAAAGAGAAAAACTCTGAGGTTACTTTAAACTTCAGCCATTCCTTTTTATAATTGAGACTCCGTTTTCTACTTTTTAAGAGATGTTTGATATTTATTTCTTTGTTGTCATTCGTATTAGTTCTAAATAATTTTAATATAAAAATGATTCTCTTATTTCCTTACTTTCTGCAATGGAATATTCACTTGGACAGTTTTCTGATGTTAGACTTTGTTCTTCTGTGATCAAGGCATGTACATTTTTTTTCTAATTTATATTTTTGCTTTGATGAATTTGCTTTGGAACTTCAAGACCTGTATCATAATGTTGGTTATTATGCATTACTTTATCCATGAGCTCCCTTATTTGCGCTCAAAAAAGCAGAAGCAGTTGGAAACCAAATTATAGAAAAAGTTAGGTAAGAACGCTCAGTAAAATGTCATTGATACTTAAAGCACACCAATTCACATACAGATAGGCTTTTGGGTTTTTATAAATATAATGACTGCCATTATAAAGTTTCTCGCAAAATTGATCAACCCCCCCCCATTTTGAAAATATTTTAAATTTTATTTTTTCATTGGACAGCACTGAAAAATACAACACTTTGAAACAATGTAAATGTCTTTGTACAGTTTGTACCCCCAGAATAAAATCAAAACAAGCTATTAAAAGGATTGTCTCATTACGAGCTTTCAGCCGTCGTCCCCTGGTAAGTTGAACTGAGGGGCGTGCTAGCTTGTCTGTCTGTTCTGCTCCCTCTCCCCCCCCATCAGCACACAGGCAGCTACGTAACTTCTATACAGGGGGGGGGGGGGGGTTTGCTCTCAGAGTTCCACCCTGTGTGTGCTCCCTTAGGTCTGTTGCGGGAGGAGGGCTGATCTAGGAGTGTAGAGAGGAATATGAAGCTGTGTGCAAATAGAGCAGAGAGGATGCAAGTGTTCCTATATCCCCTGCTTAGCTTACAAGTCTCCACAATCTCCACACAAAAAGGGGAAGTGTTACTATACTCAGGATGTCTCACTAATACAGGAGAGCATAAAGTATTCACATGCCCCCTGATTTGTATAGTATTAGTTTTAGCCCACAGTTCCAAAGACTTTTCATGATTATAGTAACAGACAGGGTAAATGCTGTCACATCTATCTGTGTAGAGAGCAGAGGAGGAAGCGGCAACACACAGGGTTAATCCAGGGAGCTCGGACACAGACGCCAGAGTCCTCCCTCCCCCCCCTCCAGAAGCATTCTGTGCGGGAGGGGCTCTCTGCTCTGACCTGTCTTCAAAGGTGATGAGTCATTCAGACCTGACAGCCAGTAAGATAAGGTTCAAAAGGTTGGCTACTAGAGAGATTTGAGAAGCTGATGTTGTAATACTAACAGGGCTAGCTCAAATCAGTAGGACATTTGTAATGAACATATATTGCAAAGCTGCTTGTTTTTTAAAGATCTTTTAATTAAAACCCAATCATTGTAGCGAGACAACCCCTTTAATGTCTAAACTTCTATGAACAAAAATGAGTACACCCCTAATTGCAAATGGACAAATTATGCCCAAAGTGTTAATATTTTGTATGGCCACCATTATTTTTCAGCACCGTCTTAACTCTCTTGAGCACGGAGTTTACTAGAGCTTCACAGGTTGCCACTGGAAACCTCTTCCACTCCTCCATGGCAACATCATGAACCTGGTGGATGTTAGAGAACTTGCGCTCCACCACTTTTTGCTTGAGGATGTCCCACAGGTGCTCAATAGGGTTTAAGTCCGGAGACATGCTTGGCCAGTCCAGCATCTTTACCCTCATTTTCTTTAGCAAGGCAGTGGTCATCTTTGGGGTCATTATCAGGTTTGAATACTGCCCTGCTCTGCTTCATTATGTCACCATACATTTCAGCATTCATGGTTTCCTCAATGAACTGTAGCTTCCCACAACCAGCAGCACTCATGTATCCCCAAACCATGACACTCCCACCACCATGTTTTACTGTTGACAAGACACACTTGTCTTTATACTCCTCACAAGGTTGATGCCAAGCACACTTGCCACCATCTGAACCAAATAGGTTTATCTTGGTCTCATCAGAACAGAGCACATGGTAATCCATGTCCTTAGTCTGCTTGTATTTAGCACACTCTTTGTGGGCTTTCTTGTGCATCATCCTTAGAAGAGGCTTCCTTCTGGGACGATAGTAATGCAGAACAATTTGATGCAGTGTGTAGCATATGGTCTGAGCACTGACAGGCTAACCCCACACCTGTGTAACCTCTGCAACAACGCTGGCAGCACTCAGATGTCTGTTTAGAAAAGACAAACTCTGGACATGTGACACTAGTCACATGCGCTCAACTTCTTTGGTTAACCATGTTGAGGCCTGTTCCGAGTACAACCAGTCTTGTTAAACCTGGGTATAGTCTTGGCCACCATGCTGCAGCTCAGTTTCAGTGTGTTGGCAATCTTCTTATAAACTAGGCCATCTTTATGTAGTGCAAAAATCCTTTTTTTTTTTTTTTTTTCAAATCCTCAGACAGGTCTTTGCCACAAGGTGCCATGTTGAACCTCCAGTGACCAGTATGAGAGAGTGGGAGAGTAATAACAACAAATTTAACACACTGGCTCCTCATACACACCTGAGACCTTGTAATACTAACAAGTCACATGATACTGTGTAGGTAAAATGGAAAATTGGGGACAATTTGCCCATTTTAATTCGAGGTGTATTCACTTTTGTTGCCAGCAGTTTAGACATTGATGGCTGTATGTTGAGTTATTTTGAGAGTATACCAAATTAACATTGATATTGAAACCGTACACCGACTACTTTACATTGTATAAAAGTGTCATATCTTCAGTGTTGTCTCATGAAAAGATATAATCACAATATTCTCAAAAATGTGAGAGGAGTACTCACTTTTGTGAGATACTTTAAATCTCATAATCAATCCAGCATGCCAGTAATTAGCTAATTGCTGGACACTGACGCTATATCTTGTCACCTCCTACTTCACTCCCTGCCAGATCGTTGGTGTTATTATAGTTGGTGTTTAGAGAGTGAAGTTGCGTTATCCTGTGTTCCAGACCTCCTGCTATCGTTTTCTGACTAAGTTGTCTGCCCTCACCTTTCTGACTGTCCCTGACTATGCCTCCATCTATTAGTTCTGTACCACGCTACACCACAAACACAACCATAAGCAAGTTATGTCAGGGGTAGTGACATGATAGTCTCCTGCTGCTGCAAGGCCAACCTGCCTTGTGGCGGGCTCTGGCAAAAAACTGGGGCTACCTAGACTCCGCTCTCTGATGTGGGTTATACCACTTCGTGCAGTGGCCTGGAGAATCCACCTTCCATTGTGACAGTGAACTTCTGAAGTAAATCTTATCTGTCTCAGAAACAGATATAACAAATTAATGCCTGAATTGATTATTTAAACAAAACAGAAGTTTATGCTAACCTAGAATGTATCTGTCTAAGACCTATAAAAAGTCCATAGCTGTCATATATCATGTGGTAAACTATAATTGTGTAGACATTATTGCGAACATATCTGAAACTCACTTGGTTTGCCCAGGATAAAAAAAAAAAGTCATTTTCTTCCAACAATAGTGTCACACTTGACCTTTGGTGGAGTCTGTGTTGTATTTACATTCTCTTCAATAAAGCAGCGCTAGATACAGCTCGTGGACAGGTGTAAGATTTCTGTAAAGTTTTTCCATCTTAAACATTAATGGCATATTGATAAGCAGGTTTGGACTGACCCATAGGGGAATAGAGGAAACCAACAGTGACCCTCTGAGCATGGTATGCTGGAGGCTACTTTTCAGAGAGAGAAGCAGAGAAAGAGAAGCAGAAATCCAGACACATGTGCAGTATGTGGTGTCATGTAGAGTAGCTGTAATATGGGCCCCAATAATCAGTTTCACTGGTGGGCTATAGAGATCCAAATCCAACTTTTCTTCTCCACTGGCTGTACCCCCAAAACAGCAGACATGCACTTTTGGGCACTCAGAATGAAGATGTGAAAGATGTAGGCAGCAATTTAAAACTCCCTAACTTTTGCTGTATATAATTCCCTAAGCTTACCGTCCACCACCCCATAAGTAATCTAACTAGCAGCTTTTCCTTTCTAAAATCGCTGTAAAATGGGGTTCCCGCATGCATTCAAGCATGCAGACACAGAGAGCAATGTGTTCAGTACTGAGATTGAACTGGAAATGGTGTTTAACAGGAAATACAGTGTAATACATAGAACAGGGTCATGTGATTTCACTAGCCATCTTCACTGGTGACGTTTTTGGACACTTCTCTATTGTCTGCACTGATTGGATGGTGCCAAAAGTACAGGAAGCAGCTCAAAGTGAAAGTAAAAAATGGCACAGTGAACGCACATGTCAAACGCGAACTTTACTCGAAATACCGTAAAAAGCTCGGTTCCGCTCAAGTTCTAAAAATCCGTAAAGTTCGATTCGAATGAAACTTTTCTCAAATGGTTCGCTCAACACTAATGATAAATTTAAATTTGTATGAAGTCTAACTATGTTGTGTATTGGTTCTATATGATATTTGTTACGGACAGCGGTAGTGGATCCGCAGGACCACCGCAAGCGATGGTATAAGCCACGCCAGAGAGCGGAGTCGAAGTAGAACCCGGTTTTCACCAGAGCACGCCGCAAATCGAGTTGGACCTGCTGCGGCGGGAAACTACCAGGTCACTTCCACTTACGTGACTTGCTTGCGGTGGCAGCCAAGGGTGAGCGTGGTACAGAATAGTCAGGCGTAGGCGTAGTTGTGAACAGGCGCAAGTGTCAGGGCTGGCGGCAAAGGTATGTGGTCAATAGACGTAGCAAGAGGGTCAGGGCAGGCGGCAAAGGTTCGTGGTCAATAAACGTAGCAAGAGGGTCAGAACACTAAAGACACTAGAGCGCACTTCCAAAACTTTCTCTATAGGCTGTGGGCACAATAGATCCGGCAAGGAAGTTCCGGGGCGGAACCAATATATAGGACCAGCGGCCAGCAATTAACCAATTACTGGCACGCTGGCCCTTTAAATTTCAAACAACTGTCGCGCGAGCGTGCACTTCAGCCGGCAGAGAGCCACGCGGGGACAGGAGCGCGGCTATGTACGTCCAGGCTCTCGGGGAAGCAAGTGCGCCCGCGTCCCAACCTGCGGACCGCAGCGCCACTCGTCCCCGGAGCAGGGGGACACAGACAAGACACGGGTGTGCCTGCAGCCCGACCCACGGCTGCGGGACCATCCATGACAGTATTCCAATGAATTACCATAAAGCCAGTATCTGCAAGGTGCAATGCAGTTCTTTTTGAGACATTACTGTATTATGCTGTTGTCATGGTTTCCATTTTTACAGTAGCTAAGACAAAGATGTCTGCTGTGATAGATTTTTCAAGGCATTATGGGAAAGGAGCTGAGACGCCCACAGCGCCCTCTGTTGGATGTAACAAATCCTCAATTTGCTTTTGACCCACCGAGTCTTGAGAAAGCAAAAAGGATTTTAGCCACGCCAGTATCTCTCATCTGCAGACAACGCTGTTTCGGGATTTTTGTCCCTCTTCAGTGCAGAGCAGAGCGATACTGGCTGGCTGTGTGGGAGGCATCGAGTAGCTCAGGAAGGGAAGATCTCTCCTTAGGGAGAGCACCGAACGAACGGCTTGTAGAGTTTGTTTTGCCTTTTCGCCCTCTACTTAGCATCTGCATATCACAAGGCATTATGGGAAAGGGGCTGAGACGCCCACAGCGCCTTGTGATATGCAGATGCTAAGTAGAGGGCGAAAAGGCAAAATAAATTCTACAAGCCATTCGTTCGGTGCTCTCCCTAAGGAGAGATCTTCCCTTCCTGAGCTACTCGATGCCTCCCACACAGCTAGCCAGTATCGCTCTGCTCTGCATTGCAGAGGGACAAAAATCCCGAAACAGCGTTGTCTGCAGATGAGAGATACTGGCGTGGCTAAAATCCGTTTTGCTTTCTCAAGACTCGGTGGGTCAAAAGCAAATTGAGGATTTGTTACATCCAACAGAGTGCGCTGTGGGCGTCTCAGCCCCTTTTTCATAATGCCTTGTGATATGAAGATGCTAAGTAGAGGGCGAAAAGGCAAAACAAACTCTACAAGCCGTTCAATCGGTGCTCTCCCTAAGGAGAGATCTTCCCTTCATGATTTATTTTTGTAATGGATCCCAATTGATTCTGATGGATCCTGCTGACTTTTTTTTCTTCCTTTAATTGGTATCCATAGTAGTATGCCATGCTATTATAGTGGACAAAGATGGAAACCTGAGGTAACAGAATTTTAGAAAATGACAGGGCCTAGTTTATATATGTGTGACCAAAGAGTCATCCTCATGGAGGACTAAATATTTCTCATAAAAGTCTAAATTATGTCAAAGCAGAGACGTCTAAAATGTCATTACCTTGTTATACACAATTAACAATATTTATATATAAGCCTAGAAAACCACAGAAAATGGGAGTCTGACTTGTCCTCTCCATCTACGTTGTCACAAATTTTACAAAGCAGTACCTTAATTATACCTGTATTTACCTCCACCAGAAGCCGGTACAGGTTGTATTGTAATCCATTGTTTCTGTGCTTGTAAATAGCAAACTTAAATGGTATTGCTCAGGGGCGTAGCTATAGGGGGTGCAGAGGTAGCAGTCGCTACTGGGCCCTGCACTCTTAGGGGGCCCCAAAAACCCTTCTACCACAGAATTTTAAATGGCACATGGTAGCTGAGGTGCCCCATTTCACTATTTGCACCTGGGCCCAGGAGCTCCAAGTTGCGCCTCTGGTATTGCTGCATAACTAGGTAACCTAATCAGATTTCCTGAAATATTATAACTCAAAAAGATTTATAGACAGACTTCAATCACTTGATAGACATTAAAAAGTAGGATGCTGTTGACATTATCTGATTCCTATTTTTGTTGGAGCGGATTTTCAGTGTGCATTCTCAAAAATAATACTATAAGGTTTACTGGTTTCCATGGAGTTGGTCCTAGCATTTTTTAGCTGTGCTTCAGCTTGGAAAATATTTGATTGTAGGGGTGTACACTGAGGTCATATATTTTGTTTCTTGTGTGTGTTCAGTTATATCACCGATTGTCATCAAAACAGTGATATAACTTCAATATGTGATTATGCCACAAGTTTTACTGGGCATACAAGACTAGAAATGGAAACGTTCTATGTACATTGAATTGAAGCATTTTGTAAATATTAGGCATCATGCAGTAAAGTACATGCAGATTTTATGCAACCGTCACAAGGAAGGGTCAGTTTTGATGTTCTTCCACAGCCCTTAACACTAATGTATAATCTTTTCTGTGTATGGGTGACACAGTTATCTTATCAGAAGACAACATAATGTCATATATTTTAATAGGTCGGAAAAAAAATGTTACTTTCAGACTCGCTTGTTTGAAAGCCATAAATTACTGTAAATTATTTCTGGTTTCAAAGCCATATAATGATGGTAATTTATCTACTTACATTTATACTTACACAATCGTATAACAGATCCTGTTATTTCCGATACTTCAACTATCATAGTTTAAGAAGCAAGATTGGATGACTTTAGTAATTCTATATTTCATCAGATTATGATGTTCACTGAATATACTATGAATAATTCATTGTACTGGGAAAAGTAATGATTATGATAAATAGTAAATAAGTGTATGCACCCACTCAACTGGTAATGTTTTATTAACAGGTGGTAATATTTATATTGTGATTACGTGGGAAATATTTATGCATGGATAATGAGCAATCAAGAACTGGGTTTTCACAGTTTTTGAATTTACCATATTAAAAAATATTCTTTACCAACAAGTAAAGTAATTATTGTAGTGCTTTGGTGTTGCCTTCCGTGTGTTAAATCACATCAAATATTAAACTTCAATATTAATTTTGTGGCTCAATCTGATAAGAAAGAAAGATATTCAAAAGGCTCAATTCATATGCGCATTGGTTCTGTTCATGATACATTGCATAACGGATACCAACAGTGCCTATTGGACCCCATTGTCAGTGGGTCAGTCAGGCTTTTTTTATGGCTTCCGTCATTTTAAAAGAAAAAAATAGTACTGTGTGCCGTGCTGTTTTTTTCTGCCATTTTTGATGGAATCTGCATCAGGGGCTCCAAGGAGAACGTCAGATGTAGATGTGAACCATGCCTAAGCAATACAGAGAAGACCAAGTAAGGTAATACACACTATACATAATAAAAGGGTTGTATAGGCTTAAAACATGGCTGATGTCTTTCAAAACCAGTGGCAAGTCTTTCCACAGGTTGTATGTAATATTGCTGCTCAGCCCTTTTCAGTTCAATAGAGTTGGACTTTAATCCTAAACACAACCTGCAGGCAGGTGGTGTGCTTTCTTGCAAGCCATGTCTTTCTAATCCAGTATAACCTCATTTAAAGTGTACATGTTATCTATAGTGATGCAAATTCCTGATAAAGCTTGTGACCAGTGATCTTTTGTCACCGAGTTTATTCTCTGGAGTTTGGCTCCAAGATGTGCCTAAATTCGGAGGCTTCTCCCATATGCCATTTCTGGTGTTACCTACCTGAACCAGGAGTTTCCAATTAAAAGTAAACTCCTAAAGATCAATGGGTGATTTTTTGGGTCTGAGAAGTACCTAGTTGCCTAGTTAGGTCTTTTTTTCACCCGTACTATCTCGATCAAGTTCAACCAAAAGGGTATAAGATGTAGATGTAAGGGAGGGGTATTGATCATTTTAAAACTTTATTTCTGTGTCTTCATAGGTTCTAATATTTTTTTGCTTTTAATATCTAGGCCCTTTTTGTGATGTCCTCCGCTGTTTCTGCTGTGATCAGCTCTTAGAGCGGCTATTTCACGGATTTACAGTTCTAATGGTAAAGAAGACTTGTCGCCTCTGGAGAAAAAAAGCTTTTTCTCTCAGGATGGATGGAGTGCCCTCTGTATTTTTATAGTGGCCATTTATGTGCTTGTGCAGATTAATCATGTCTCTACTTAGAAGTCTCTTCTCAAGGCTCAGTACACAGGAGTCACATTACTATGCCCATTTCCTAATTCGGAAGTTGGCAGTGTATAGCTTAGAAGGAAGTCACGTGTGGAGAGCTGGTTTAGTGGGCATTTAATGTTTGATAGGCTGTCTGCACACACATCTCTCATTGTTGTCATGCTTAAAAGGGGCAAGAGTAGCAGTATTCCTGAAATTGTCCTGTTTGTGAACCTTTGTCTTGCTGCTGTGGTGAAAGTATATATGAAAATATAATATCTGCATAAATGTACAATAGTGGTAGAGGACCCCAAAAACACAGAATAAATACACACAATATAAGATTAAAAAAAAATGGAATGTACTAAGTGTCACTACCTCGATTATGAGTTATTAATAAAGATCAATTTGTTTCCTCAACCTCCTGTACTAATGTACTCAAAACAATTATTTTCAGTTTGGCATTTTAAACATTTTTTTTTAATACACCTGAAATTCTGGGCCCTTAAACTACAACAAAACCAAAACTGTAGCCCAGATGTTCAAAGTAGACATTTAGATATAATACAAATATGCTTGAAAGTCACATGAGTAATGGCTGGCTTGATACACATACAGATGTGTCAACCAATGCCATTTTTTAAAATTTTGTTTAGGACTCCAGTATACATTACTGAGACATTAGTATAGCATACAGCAGACTATGATACACTTAATACCCTGTTAGTTTGTTCCTCAAAGCTGGTTATCTCCCGCCACACATTGTGAGATGTGTTGGGCCATAAGAATAGGTAGAAAATGGTGCATTTGCAAGTGAAGTGAATAGCATTTCTCAGTTCAACTCACACTTATTTAACCATGTTAGATTGCAGGCAAAAAATGGTAACTATAATAAAAGATTGAAAGTAATCTTAAAAGATTACTGCTTGTAAGTAGCAACCCTATGGATATTCTATAGGTTGAGAGAATTAATACTATAAGACTGTATGTCATTACATAGCTGATTATTTATATTATGTATATGCAGAGTAATAATATCATGGGGTCATTTAAAACTGCAGCAGAAGATGATAAAGATTAACAATTAAGAAAGTGGAATCAATTCAGAGCCTAAAAAAGTAGGTCATTTATATGAATAGTTACACGATCACTGGAAAACATAAAAATCTTGTAAGCTATAACCTTTATTAAATAGAGCATGTCAAATGGAACACGCTATGGGTATTTGGTGGTTGTGCTACCCGTATGCATCTTGGTAATGTTAAGCAGTTCCTAATAGTTTTATCACCAGTAGAAAACTTTGTGATAAGTAAATACCATGAAGATTGAATAGGTTATGTTAAAAGTATTTCTTTGATACATAAGTTTATCATCCTTTTAATGGTCAGAATGTGAACACTATTTTGCGCCGCAGAATATATTGGTTTTATACTAGCAACGGGAAATAAAATATTTGACTTAATTTAAATATATTAAGACATTATCCATTATACTCTTTGTGTATCAACAATGTATTGCTTTGCCCAGTTCAAGTGGATAAATGACTGTAAAATTTGTGAACCTTAGACCCTGATTCGCAATCTTTAGAATGTGCATTTATACAAGCTCATTGCATCTACTTAAGAATTGCTGTACTGGCACTTTTGTCAAAATGATGAATCTTTAAGTCAGAATAAAAATGACTTGCTGGATGGAGAATGGTAAAATTCTTATGGATCTTTACAGAAAGTGCACACACTGCAGAGAAAATTCATTTTAAAATGTGTCTAGAAAAACTCAATTCTAATTAAGAATTTAGTCATTGTATGATGATCAAAAGCCAACCTCATCGGGCAATGCTCCAGGATTTCAGTGTAATCAGAATACTTTCAGGTTTTTGTAATTTTGTTCATTCTGAACAAGGAAAAAAAGGACAAAGAAAACAACTAATTTGTAGCTACAATGAATAATAAAGCATCACGAAATTCTGCATTGCATGAATTTATCCTGAAATAGCCCCTGTAGTTAAGATTCGTTTTCAGGAATGCTGTTTAATAACTTCTATTTTTGTTTTTTCTACATTGTTACATATTTTAGTGGAGTTTGACTTTTTCATGTTTTTTCCTTGTAGGTATTTTACTAGTTTATTTGACTGTTGCCTCCAATTCTACATTGGCATGGGACAACTATTTAGTATATTTTGTACACCTGATTATTGTCTATATTAAAGCTCAATGCAGCCCATAACTTTGCTTCACTGGGGTAACTTGTAAGAAATCAAAATAGATTTAAAAATGGACTGTAGTTTAAGCTGATTTGAGGGGTTTAAAAGAAATTTTTTTATTAAGATATCCCTGTAGGTGGTTACATATCTTACAAAAGTAGGACCACCATGTACAGCCCCTGACACTGTTTTTCAGAGCAAATACACAAATCACAGATCGGAAACCAAACAATATTTAGTTAATAGCTGCACGCTTTGGCTTTGTAAAACATACTTCAAACAAATAAAAATTAATAACTTTAATTTGTGTCATATATTCCTGCTTGTTGGTTCATTGGGGTGTAAGTAAAAATAGAAGATAAACCTCATACTTACCTCCCGGATCGTCTCCTTCAATCCTGGCTGACGGTCCATTCACCCAAGCCAAGGCATGGAACATTCATTGTTCATGTGACAGCTGCAGTCAATCACAGGCCACAGCATAACCTCTTTGGCCTGTAATTAGCGGGAGCTGACATGTGAAAGATAAACGTTCCATACCTTAGCTGGGATGAATGGGCCGGAAGTGAAGGAGACCGCACAAAAGGTAAGTATGAGCTTTATCTTCTATTTTTACTCATACCCTGATGGGCCAATGAGCATGAATAGATCTCGGAACACCCCTTTAAGTTGTTTTTGTAAATTTCTGTCACAAACGTTGACTCCTGTTTCACCCATTTTTAATTTGTGATTTCTATTTCTATTTTCAATCCATATTGTTTTAAGTTTTCTATCCTGGTGCTCTGACTTTCTGTCTACCAGTATGTTTTCCATGTATAGCCTTTCCATTTTACTTATACTTGCACTACATTTTTCACAACTGACTGGGAGTATGCCAAATCTTCTGGAACACTCTGTGTCAGATTTCCATTTTAAAGCAGAGTTTATTCACGGCGTAATTGTGGGACGTATTTACGCCGTGTGCCCCGAAGCAGGGGCGGGGGGCCGGCAGCCTGCCGGCCCCATAGACATTCATTATTCACGGCGCATATACGCTGTGAATAATTGACATGTCACTTATCTTCCACCGTGGCATATTGTCCGAGCAGGGAGAGGATACGTAATCCATAGTTCTGTATGAGAACTGTGGATTACCATAATGACTGGGATGTATTTTGCCCATATTTGAGCGCAGTACGGAGTGAATTATGGGCTGAAAAATGTCCCAGTCATTGCCATGTGAACATAGCCCAAAGGAGTTTTGCAGTCCTTTCCTTTGTTTTAACAGACACCTATCCTGGATTGAAATAAAAGTACATTATATTATAAAATTGCTGGATTTAATGCTAGTTTGAATGGGTGCTGCAGAACACAGTTGGAATCTCCTGCACCTTAATTCTCGGCAGATGGACAAAGTTCCATGCACCACTTTTGGGCGGTGAGAAAACTTGAATTTATTTTATTTTTCTGTTCAGTTAGCAAAGATATGGTCCATAAACATTTCATTTTAACATTTTCGGTTTAGCTTGGTGTATTTGTCCTAAAAATGCAAAGAATCAGGTTCAGATTGATCCTCAATGTTTAATGATTCCAATTTTTGCTTCTACTAGAGCTGCAACACATTTGCTCTTGAAATTATTTGAAGTGTTGATTCTTGATACACACCATATAGGATATAAATATAAAATTTAACTTTTAATAAAGGTTCCTATAATATATCATAAAGTGCAACCAACGACCTTTGTAATGCAGAATATGATGCTGAATGACATAAAGAAAAAATAGAATGATTTTACCAAGGGAAAATGTCTTCAATGCTATAATTCTTCCAGTAAAGAGCTGGTGAACAGGTTAAACATGCCATGATGTGGGATGTCGCAGGAACCTGACAAGGTGTGTAACAGCAATGAGCTAAAATATTTTTATTTTCATTTTTTTTTTTTACAAAAAATGTTTCACAAAGCCAGAATATGAAGTTATTTTACTTTGGATATGTGATTTGTGTATGTAGAAATATCTGGCTGAATATTCTGGTTTGGTGATTTATAGTTTTTTTTGCAAGGGGTTGTAAATAGGGATGAGCGATATTATGGACAAAAGTTGAAATCGACATGGTTTTTAGTCTGATCGTAAATTGCCGATCATGCGATATTTTAAGCAACAATCTTACAGATAATCTATTACTATCGCGCCATTTTCAGCGTTTCCTGTCATTTTGGCGGCCAGCCTATCAGCTCCGAGGGTAGAGGGGGTGAGGAGGATGTACAAAGTACATACACGTTGCACTGGATGGATCTCATTGGCTGCAGAAATCAAGAGACCGCGTTTTATCTATGCAGCTGCATTTCCTGTTTGAGCTCATACTCTGTCTATCACACTTCACAGCAGGACGTTTCTCTCTGCATTTAAACCAATTGCTGTTCTAACAGCTCTGATTGTCTCTTCCAATACAAGAAACCATCCATCCACCTACAGCTTTGATTAGAGTTAGATGAGAGAATTTCACTTCTTAGTTAGCTAGAGATAGTTTTTAGGAGCTCTACTGGCGTGTCCAGCCATGGGGGGGAGGGGGAGGGCGGCGTCTGCGATGGAGGGGGGGCGTCGGGAGGAGAGGCATTTGATAGGAAGATATTTTGCAGCTCTGTGTGTTCTGTGATCTTCAATTGAAAAAGAATTGTTTTCTACCACTTTTTTGGCCAGCAGACCTCTGATGGCAGTTGAAATTGTCCCTGTGATTTCAGTTCTATTGCAATCACTGAGTGTCAGTGTTCCCAAAAATCGACATAACTTATCCCTATAACTTTTAAATAGTTTTATTGAAGTCTGTGCGTCTGTTTGGCGCAAAGAGCTCAGTTGTACGCATATTGTGTTATACATATTTGATAGTAAATTACGTCTGTAGTCAGTGGTGTGAAGGCCGCCATATTAATCCATATAACATTTAAATACTCTTATTGACTCTTTTTTTTCCGGCACTTTTTAATCTGTAGGTCATGTAGATTTAAGGGTCATGCTGCGGTCCAGGACAGGGATAGTCAATGTCGAGTTCAACTAAAATGGTGGTTCAAAGACTTCTTTTTCTGGCACTTTTTAATCTTTGGGTCAGACAGGTTTAAGGGTCATGCTGCATTCCAGAACAGGGATAGTCAATGTCCAGTTCAACTAAAATGATACTTCAAATAATACTGCCTTCTGGCACTTTTTAATTTGTAGGTCATGCAGGTTTAAGGGTCATGCTGTGTTACAAGACAGGGATAGTGAATAGTCTGTGACTTTTTTTCTGTGACTCTTGTTGCCTAATTGTCTTGCCTAAGATGTAGCACATATCCAGTTTACTGTTGTGGATGTCAATTTCAGCTTATCCACCCCTGTTTGGGTGTAAGAATGAAGATGGTGTTCCTCTCCCATAGACTTTAATGGTCATCGGTGATAATCTGTCTTCGACTATCGACTATCATCATGATAATTGTATATATCGACTATCGATATATATTGACACAATCGCTCATCACTAGTTGTAAATTATATAAAGTGTAATAAGTAGTTTTTTTTGCATCTTCTCTAACCACATCTTCCTATCAAAATAAGAGCAATAATCTCTATGTTCATGATTACAACATCAACCATTTCTAAATCCTTAATGAATCATTTGAAGAGAACTTGTCACTATGACAGACCTATTAAAGTAAAGACTTTAGTGTAATAGACTAATAGAGTTATAGGGAAGATGCAATTACACCCACTAAACAGCCCTCAAGGTACCAAACACAAGGGTTGAAAAGAAAGCAATGTCTGCTTTCGAGGAGTCATTTTCATTTGCATATATAAAGTAGACTTTATAAAATATCTTGTTATTTTAAGTGTTCAACCAGTTCTAAATGACTTGAGGGAATTGGGTGGCATTGAGTTCATTTTCTCTCTCGATGATAAGTTTGACATGGTGAAATCTTTAGGGTTTCATTCTGTGCTGTTCTCATACAAGTTCATTTTGTTATTCAGGTAATTTCAGTGTATCGCTGCTACATTTTAAGTTGTTACTTAATTGGCTCTCCTAGCTTGTTTCATGGTAAAATTGCAAGTGTCATTTGCCAGTAGTCAGTGTAATTTGATTCTTATTTCTTGACTTTTCATGTTCCTATCCTACTTCCAGATCCACAAATTTCTACTGACATAATTATGAGCATGTGTTAATCTCTTAGAGACCATGCTTATTGCATTCTAGATTTAATTTCCTCTTTCCATCTATAACATTTATTAAAAAAAAAAAAAAAATTGATTTCTAGACAGTTTGATTGAAAAGAGATTTAAGCTGCAAATATTAGCAGAGTTTGGCAATCAAAATTATAGGAAGCAGAAGTACAACAACTTTATCAGGTTTACTTATCATGGCATGTTGTTATATGGCTAAAAAAAAAAAAGAAACTACCAGTCTTACTTTCCTGTTCAAATAATTTCTGGGTGGTAATAATATTAATAATCTTTATATAGGGAAAACAAATTTAGGGGGCACTTACAAAGAAAAAAATCACACGTTAAATAGTAAGAAACTGACATTTATAGGGGTGTTTCCATCTCACACATTATTGGCATATCAATAGGATCAGAACAGAGCGTAGGTCAGGCTTGCATGCCAGCGCAATATTCACTCTGTAATGAACAGAAACTTATTTAGGGCTATCCCCAAGGTAGGTGTGGATCCCAGAGGTGGGACCCGCATCTACCACACATCGATGGAATATCGTATCAATATGATGGTAACAGCCTTTTAAGGCACAAAGTGGGAGGGCACTACTTGCAAGAGTTTACTATCTATAAGAGGATGCTAAGGTTGCTTGATTTTTGGAAGGTACTGCACATAAAGTTGTATTAGATGGAATTTGGGGGATTCTGTTGGGAATGAAAAGAGGAAGACTGATATGGAAATGTGGTAGGTTGTTCCAAAAAAGGTTATTCTAGGGTACGCTTAAAGCTGTGGATGTTACAACATGACAAAACAGTCTTGGGTATCCCCTTCTAAAGCAATTATACTGCTCTAAAAAAAAAAAAAAAAAGGCTTGTTGTTTGGTTCCAGCTATAGGAAATAGTGTCCCTTTCAGTCATATCTAACCCATTAAAAAGCCATGAAACAGGGGAATTCAAGCCATGTAGTTATTAACCTTATATCCTCCTGACATTTATCAAATTATTATAGGCTGGCAATTAAATTTATATGTTGATTATACTACCTTCATTAGTTCATGATTCTTGTCCTTTTTCATCCCAAAGCGAGGCCTAATGGATACATAGAATTTGTCCCAATTCTTATTTCCAATTAAAATTGTTAAAAAGTCTATTGCTTTATTGCATGTCTTTGTTTTGTACTTGATGTTTAATATTGTAGTGATTTCAATGTTGTGGGTTTGATAGCTCATTAACACCCTAATAACCTCTGTAACCTTGTTGATTAACACATGGTGATAAGATACTGATGAGTAGATATTCACATCCCCATGAGTATGATACAAAGCCATAGGTACAGTAATAACTCTGCTAACTAGTCCAGTAAAAAAAAATAGAATTTGTTTAAACTGAAACTGATTTCCACATTTCCAAAAAGAGGGGGAAAAAAACATACAGTCCGATAAACTTTTTTTTTTTTTTTTTACTTAATGCCTCTGCATGGACATGCATGGTCAATGGCACTTATATAAACTGGGGGATAAAAAACTGTATACAGAACAATACAACCTTGGTGGAGATCAAAGGGATTCTGTTCCCAGAGATATTCATGTAATGTGAGGTGATCTTAAAATCAGTAAGGTTTCCAGGATTAGAAAAAAATGTCTGCTTTCTTCCAGAAATAGCACAACACAGCTGACCTTTTTATTTTTTTCCCTTGGTATTGCAACTTGGCCCCAGTCACGTTATTGCAGTTATGTTACTATATCTTGGACAGGTGTGGCTTGGTTTCTGAAAAATAAAAGCAGCAATATTTTTAATCTGAAAAACCCCTTTTAATTAGGTGAAGTTACCAGATTATAAGCTTATAGGTGATAATAATCAGGCAGATATAGTTATGTTTCTACATGTCTTCTGGACAGTAGTAAGTAAGAAACAACAGGTCTTTAAGAACATAAAACCTCTTATTTGTGCCAAATAATAAACCATGTAAGAAGTTCATGGAGATAGTCACAGACGACTATCGTAATGTACGGTGTTTAAGGATGCATGGTTATCCAGTAGTTGCATTGAGTGGCATTTCAGTATTTAAAGAGCCCTGACCCTTGTCTTTTCATTAAGCTGGGAAGACAATGGAAAGTGAAAGGCGAAAGGGAGAGTACTTCCGCAAATAACTAAATTAGTATATGGAATTCTGTGAAAGATTGAACTACAGGCACATATTATGTATGGAGTTAGTAGGGGGTTGTATGAGACAGGCTGAAAAATCAAAAAGAGAATCCCTGTGTCATGCAGCAACCCCTAAAGCCATGCATTCGGTATAATGAAATTCATTACCATTTATGTGTTATCATTTATGTTACTTTGAAATGGGTTTTCAGCTTAAAAGGATTTTCCTTTCTGGCCATTTTCACAGAGCCTGCTTTTCAAAGCTGCTTTTAGGCTTTACAGCATTGACTGACATTCCAACTCTGCCAGCTCCTTATTACTAGCTGTTCCATTTATTAGTGGGACATTGTGGATGAAGGGATATTGAAAATAAAATTACACTGTTCAAGCAGGATGTCTGGCTAAAAGTCTGAGCTAGCAAAGCTGAATTTTGCCTAAAAAAAGCTGACATGATGAGCAGAGTGAGTCTTTTACATTCACATAAAGCTATGTATTCACATAGAAAGATGTCACTCTGCAGCCCTCACAGCAAATCACAAGGCTTCTGATCTTTTTTTCAGTAACACAAGGGTTAAAGATTTGCTCAGTGAGGAAGTTAAGCCAAAAACAGAGTAGAAAACTCGATTCTGTTGATAAGACACAGCAGTAAGCAATCTTGCCAGACAGGCCACTGCAAAGAGAGACGGTAGGTATATAACCCATTTGTCACGGTCCATGCTGCAGCCCTCATTCCGGACCGTGGACATGGCTGAGTCCCAACTTCTGTCCTGTAGCAATTCAGGCTGCGGCTGCTGTTGTGGAACGCGGACATGTCTGTTTGCCTATTTATGTCCCCGGTTCCTATACTTGTTACGTTGTCCCTTGTTATTGCTGCTACTCTCCTGTCCTCGCTCCTGTTCGGGTCTTCACATGCTCTCTAGGGCGGACGCACTCATTGGTCTGGATTTAAAGGGACATTGTCCTAATTATCTGTCCAATGACATACGACTTCCTGGGATAAAAGGAACTTCCTTCCTCTGTTCCTGGTCAGTTCATGATTGTCCATCTGAGCTTTGGTTTCTGTTCCTGTCATCATTCCTGTTTCTGCTGCATCCTGCTGTCTTGCCTGTCAGCTATTTGCCTAGGACCAGCCTCCAGTCTTTTTTTTTGCGATTCCTGATGGTGTTTTTATTTTTTTATGGACCTCTCCATGCAGTATATGGGACACATAAGTTTTACTCTGCTGAGCTACATGATGAAAACATGATCCAACTTATGTTGAAGCAGTTTTTTCAAGTTGTCTATGTGTGAAACATTGTTTATGTATCAATATCTTTTGATTTGCTATAACTTTTTCATTTTAACATAAACCTGATGTGTAAGGGCGGCATGAACTGACATTTTCATTGGAACCACTTAGGGGTTCATTTGACTTTTTTAATTGCTTTTTATTCAGTTTTATGTGCAGCGGATTAAGAAAAATCGCATTTCTACTCTTGTTTTTTTTCGTTTGTTTTTTTTACGGCGTTCATTGTGTGAATTAAATAACAAGACCAATTTAGAGCTTAAGTTGTTAGGCACACGGCAATATGAAATATGTACACATTTTTATTTATTTATTTTTTTCCAGTGATAAGCATTTGATAAGCCGTGTATGTGTTTTTAACAATTTTTTTACACTTTTACTTTCTATTTTTTTTAACTTGTTCCACAATGGCACTTTACGCAGTGATCATTAGATCCCTTTTATAATACATTGCAGTACATGTCTGTACTGCAATGAATTATCCAAATGTCAATCAGCAGAGCCAGAGCCTGACAGGCCTATTTCATACACAACCCAGAGGCCATAACAGCCATTGCCACCCCGCGATCGTATGGTAGGGGTGCCATTGGAGGACAGAGGGAGCTCCCTCCCTCTATCAAACTACTTAGCTGCCACGGTCGCTATTGATCAGGGCAGTTAAGGGGTTAAATGGCCAGGAATGGAACTATCTCTGCTCCTAACCATAACTGCAGGACCCAGGTGGTCAATCATGGGCTCCTGCAGCAATCATCTGTGCACAGCTCCTGTGCCCACACGATCACTATGATGTTTCTGTATGTCATGGTGTATTGACCAACCATGCACCATAATGTACAGAAACGTCATGGTGCATTAAGGAGTTAAGTAAGTTTGTGTAAACAACCAGGAAAAAAAAGTTACATAAAGACTATTATTAAACAAATTGATTTTGCTTCCTTTCAGAGCTAGAGCAGTTTTTATCTGCTTCTTGTGTACATAAATTTTCCCAGGTGCCTGGCCACCTATCTCTGCTCTAACAGGCTCTAGAGCCCTGGTTGGAATGCTGACATCTCTCCCGCAGGAGTTCATTTCTTACTGACAAGCTTTAAACCTTTAGAGCTCTACAGCCTTCTGCCCTCAATGCATAGCATAGCTGATATGCCAATTACCCCTCAAAAGATTAAAAAGCATCCATTTGTATAAAATAACATAAAACCATTCTAAGCTTTCACCATTGCAGTGTTTAAGCCTCAGAGGTCGCTCTAGTAGATGACTGCTTTATCCAATCAGGAGCCTCAGTGGTTGCTTGTAATTCTTTTGGCATCACTACTCTGTGATGGGAGTGATCATACCAATGGTACATTGAGTCAATCACTGGCTTCAGTGGTCTTGTGTCATTCAATTGACCTCAAGATTTCTAATGCTAAACAGTAATGTCAATAAAAGTGCATGTAACTGCTGAGGCCGTTGATGAGGTGCAGTGGTTATGTGCCTGCCATATATAAGAACAGAACAGAGACCCCCACCTTGATGGGCACATTACATTTTAATATTTTATGCAAATGGTTACAATTTTCATTTTTTTGGGAGGAGTTGGACAATGCCTTAAAGCTATTTAACAGTACACACAGATGTCTTTAAAATTGTCTCAGACTAGACGGTTGTACATCTTGTTAGGTTAGTGTATAATTTGTTAATATGCTTAAAAGTGTCTCACAGCAGTTTATAAATGTGACAAACTGCCATGAACCAAAAAAATGACCTGAGACAAATTTTGTCTCGGCCTCACCACTTTGAAAATGGCATGGATTAGTGCACTATGTTTGCGACTCATTCTGACGTGCACCATTCATACATGTGTCTAATCTTCTGTGTGTAGTGCGACATGCCCCCTATGAGTTGGTGAAGACAAAAGTGTTAAGTATGTCAAGTGGAGGAATCATTTTTGACAAACATGGCCTAAAACATTATTTTTGTCTTGCAATATGCCAGAAAACTTGTGCAGCAGGTTTCATATATCTGGCCCATATTCTGGTAGTTAAGACAAATGTAACCCTTGCTATGTACTGCAGTGTACAGAACTTACACGTACACAACAGGTTTTTCATACTTTTCTTATATATGTTTTATACATCATTTTTCATTTCCTGTAAATTTTACGACTATATGACTAATCAGAAGTGCATAAATGGCAGTCAGGGTTCTTTATTCAGTCACGATGGGTTGCCTTTTTGTTTTTACACCCACCGGCAAGGCTTCTAAAGGCACGTACAAAGGTGAATTGTGTTTTACAACAGTCATTGTATTCTTCGAAACTGGGCTAGGAAATGTCTATTATTAAGCCTGAGCTAAATATGTGATTTTCAAATGATGGCATATCGTTAACAGAGAGATCTTACTTTTCTGTCTTATACAGAAGAACATAGACCTCATAATAAAAGTCTATATACTGGATTAACACAAATCAATATCAAGCAATAGTATGGGATTGTTATATTTTAACTGCATTATTTTATTATTTCTGACTTGAAACTGAATTGTATTACTTTATTACTATTTTAACATTTAATATTTTAAACTGTATATATTGCACTGTAAAATTGAATAAGCAAAATGCTGAACTATAGTGTTGAAGTTCAGATTTGAGCCAAGGTCAAATTGAACCAGAATCTGAGTACTTGAGTTTGGGCAGGCCTCTATCAATTTTTCAGACAAATAGACAAAAAAAAATTGACCATTATGGTGGTTAGGGCATGTTCACACAGCGTTTTGAATAAGTTTTTCGGATCTGAAAAACATATTAAAAAGCGCTGCATAAAACGCATCCAACACGAACCCAAAGTGTGCTGCGTGTTTGGATGCATTTTTGCTGCAGCAGAAATAGACCCTATTGTTTTAAATAGGGCGTCTGCTGCATCAAATGGATCAAGAATTGATATGTGAATTCTTTAAATGGATCCGAAAGACACATCACAAAGACGCAAGTAAACACGCATCGGCAATCACTCGAACGCTGAACGCCGATGCGTGTTTTATATTATAAGCAATGTAAATCTTACTACACATTGTTAGATGCATGTTTGGGTCCGAAACATGGATCCAAAGACACATATAAAAGAGGCCGTGTGAACATACCCTTAGGGTTGTTTGAGGTTTTAGGCATTAAGTTGCCAGTCTGGCAATGAGATACTTATGTTTCAACTTTCGGTCCAATGTCCTATCTGACAACACTAGGGTAGTGAAATAGGGTATGAGAATCATATAAAGTACAGTTAACAATACGCAGTCTATTTGTTCATTAGACCATTTCCATACTGTTCATAGCCATCCCTACCTACAGTCCAGTTAGAAAGTGGATTTTTTTCCTTCTCTCCAGGAACTTGTTACCACCATGCATTGCTAAACATTCAAGAAACAAACAGTAAAACTTTCTATTTGTATACCAATCTGTCTATTCATATTCTAAAAAAATAAATGATGGCAAAGCACTGTAAAAAAACAGCAGGCATAGAGAGTGTACATCAGGTCTACCAGCACATAATGATTGCTACCAGGATTATCTCTTTAATAAAAACATATATATCAAAATGTCTTCATCAGTTTCAAAAGGCAAAGTAAATGATGCAAACCATATTCAGTAGGAATGAAAGGTGATAGTGTGAAGTAATATTATTTTCCTGTATTTAGTGTTCAAGAAAAAATTGTCCCATATGGCTGGTTTCACTCTTCACAGCCTCCTCAGGCTCCCACATGCTGTGGGTGGGTCTATAGTGTTGACTGACACTTCAGCTTTGCTAGCTGCTATTCATTGCTGAGCTTGTTATAGGGACATAACTAGGGATGGGCGAATTTCTCAAAAATTTGATTCGCCAAGTTCTCCGAATTTATTTGCGGTGAATCGCGTTAAAAAACAGCTATTTTATGCCTGCAGAGAGCCTGTAGGGTGTTGTAGAACATTGTGCCATGCTCAAATATGCAGAGGGAGCGTGGTTTACTCTTCATTCAATGCTGTGTTTTAGTATGACACGCACATGACAGCCGATACTCTTAGAATCGCTTCACTCTAAAATTCCCTGGACACTTATAAGGGCAAAACTGACCAAAAAACTGAAGTGGGAAGGCAGCCTGACAAAGTCGTCAGCGCCAGCTGTAAAGAACCAAGTTGAGGGCCAAGATCCTACAATAGCGTCAAAGAACACAATAGTAGGTTCCTGGAGCCAGCACAGGTTGCAGTACAGCAAGGGGACATCACAGCAGGGGTCACCCTGCGAGGCCACAGCTTCCGGTGTCATCTACCAGCCGTGTGTTGACCACCAAGCCAACGCTTCTCGAATGGTTGACTAGGCCATCCACTTTCTCCCAGATGACATCTGACAACCCCAGCCAAGAGTCGGTGAGTTTGTCAGACACAACCCTTAGTTGGCATGGCCCAGGAGCAGGTGAGGGGCCCTCACCGGTCCTCAATCCACCTCTGTCCCATTCGCTTCCCACAGGCAGAGAACTACTATGTGCTGTGGCCTCTGCGCCACTATACAGTGAGGATGAACTATTTGAGGACAGTGGGCAGCAATGAGATGGGGAAGACATCCGCTGCTTCTTGCAGAAGCGGGCAAGTAGTGATTAGGAGAGTGGCATGGGGGGTTATGTTGCGAGTGGTCAGGCTCTGTACAGCGACACCGTTGAGAATGATGGCGGTTACAGGCAAACACTAAGCGATGTGGCTGATTGCACTTTGGACCCGGGTGAAACAAGCAAGGCTGGGACAAAGTATCCTGGCGCCCTAGTTAAACAAGGCATACAGTGCCCCCCAAATGGAAAATTCAGCCCACTCCATGCCTCCTTGTGCCTCCTTGCGCCCCCTTTACTGCCTGGGATGAAGTGGCGCCCTAAGCGGTCTCCTAACTTCGACAACCCATCGTCCCAGCCCCAGAAGCAAGGGCTTCATCATCATCAACATCGGGAGAAGAGAGTGGCAGCTTGCGTGTTAGGCAGTGGTGCAGCCGGCAAGTCGGTAGTGTGGCCAGGAGTCGGCAGGGTGGCAGCAGCGTGAAGTCGGGAGCCAAATGGCGATGATTTGGACCACCCACTTTTCAGGTCCCAGAAAGTAGCGGCACAGGGGCTCACCGGGGCAGCGGCGGTAACAGTCAGTCAGTGCAGAGCATTGGTGGTAAAATCACCTACTCGGCGGTGTGCCAGTTTTTTGACAAGACACCAGATGAGGTGAACATGGCCATATGTAGAATCTGCGGGGAGAAAGTAAAGCCTGACCAGGGACCTAACGTTGGCACTACAGCCCTGCATCAACATCATGCAGTGTCACCATACAGTGGCCTGGGAGAAACGTGTCTCAGATGTCATGGTCAATCCTGTTGCAACAGCAGCAGCACCCAGTGGCACATCTCCCATTTCAGGCAGTCAAAGCTTCACCACCTCTGCCGAAGACAACTCCCTGTCTTTTACATCATCTACCGGTCCACATACTCCTGCTCCCCAGCACTCATGGTGCCAGCAGTTGTTCACTGAGACGATTGCCAAGAGACAGCAGTATGCATCTAGCCATCCCTAAGTGCAGAAGCTGACCGTGCTCCTGTCCAAGTTGGTGGTACTGCTGTCCCTCCCTTTTCAAGTGGTGGACTATGCACCATTCAGAGAACTTGACAGGAAACTTTGCATTCACTTTAGCCTTTTCTACACCGCCAAGCACATCCTCCTTGAGCTGAGCAGAACAGAGAAACTATAAACAGAGAAAAACAGAAATTGATTAATGGAGAAATTGATCAACAGGGGAAATTGATTAACAGGGGGAAATATATGAACAGGGGGAAATATATGAACAGAGAAAGGCCATTAATGATTTTTTTGATTATCCAAGTGAACAAGAGTACTCCCCTGTGTAATTTTGATGTCAGCCAGTGGCAGCTCATGTGTGACAACTGCCGTTTGCTCAGGCCCTTTGAGGAGGACATGTTATTTGTCAGTCGCCAGGACTGCGGATGAAAAATGTCATTCCACGCTTCATTCCTGGAACAGAGTGCAAAATCTGTCGGGTCGGGGGCCCTGGAGACGTGGCAACAAACATCTAAATGGCCCACATGAGTCCAGTGGGGGCTGAACTAGAGGAGGAGGAGAAAGACATTGGAGCACAAGCAGTGTCTGGCGAAATGAGTGTTTTTTTTATTCAGATGACAGGAGAGGAGCAGGAGCAACCGGAGGATTAGGAAGACCAGGAAGATGACCCAGACACCGAGGCAGTATACAGTGGAGATGGAGGCAGGGAGTCCCTCAGAGTCACTTGTGCAGATGGCCCGCTGCATGCTGATTTGCCTGGCTAGTGACAGCTGAATTGTCACCGGCAGAGGGATGACTTCTGACCTCTTGGACCCTCGTTACCGGTCCAAAAGGGGGGCATTTTTTCACCTGCCAAGACAGAGGAAAAACTCAAGTACTATAGAGACATCCCATGTAGTCAGTTGGCCGTTGCCTATCTGCGCCATGGTCCATCCTCTAGCAGTTCTGACCAGGTGGTTCATCGGCGCTCGTGTACCATTGCCAAGGCTACTGTGGGTGGATGCTGTGGTGGAGCAGTACCAGCTCCATCAGCAGCGAGTCTGGAGTTGATGAGCAGCTTTCTTCACCTCCTAGTGATTTAGATACCCACCAGCAGCAGCACCTTTAGCAGACCCTGAATCCTGGATTTTTTTGGCTACCTGCCTCAGCTACTATTCTGATGCTGTCACCCGCCTGATTCCACACATCTGCTACCAGCTGCTCCTTTTACCACCCACCATCTTTACCAGGGACTTGTATTGCCCCCCACCTCCCCACTCTTCACTGGGCCATTATGTAGCCTTCTGATTCTGCTGCCACCTCACCACTCAGGTCTCCTCATGCTGCTGCCAACTGAGCACTCTTTGTCAACCACTCTGTGGTTTTTTAATGCTGTTTCCACTCTCCACCACTCTGACATTGCCACTATGTTTGATTTTCCCCTTATTTTAATCTGTGGAGCGCATACAAAACACAGAACACATGCAAATATTCAATTTTTTTAGTTCAAACCAATGGCAAAATGATTGGTGTCAATGCAAAATTACTGATGACATCCTCTCCACTGTTTCGGGGGGGCTCTATATGTATCAACATTTAACAGAATCACCACAATAAATGAAAAAATTAACTGCCACAAATAGCAATATTTCAAGAGACTGGATTTGAGATGTATGTAGGGCTTAAATACACAAACACTGGATTTGACACAGAATTCTCAACAAAAAGTGAATAAATTAACTCTTGGCCACAGATTAAAATACCCCCACCGGTCTGAAGTTGATGGATTTCAGGCATGTATGTGGCAGAATTACGCACACCCTGTATTTCACTCCAAATTAACCCACAAAACAAGAGGAAAAATGAACCCTTGAATATAACATAGCCTACAGAAAAAGAACAGATGAAATTGAAGCATATATGGGGAAATAAATACGCACACCCTGTATTTCATTCCAAATTAACTCCCAAAGCAAGAGGAGAAATTAACCTTTGGATATTAAATACCCTACAGAAATGAACAGATGAAATTTAGGCATATATGGGGGTAAAAAAACACTGTATTTTACTCCAAATAAACCCACATGCAACAGGCTTAATTAACCGTTGGATATTAAATACTCTACAGAAATGAAAAGATGAAATTTAGGCGTACATGGGGCACAATTACACCCACCTTGGACTAAAACAAAATAATGCTGGTAGCATTAAATGTGTACAACTGACCCACTTGTGAAACTCTTTGGCCCCAGTCTCTGATAAAAGCAGTTTCTTTTAGAATGACTTCTATGGAGAAGCAGATACAGAACGCTGGGTGAGCTACAGGTGGGCAACTGATAGACTTGTGGTGGTCTAACCCCTACAATCGCTGATAAAAGCAGTTTGTCTTGGAATGAGTTGAATAGAGCAGCAGCAGCAGATAGATGCTTGTGCCAGGACAGACTGTGAGAAGTCTGAGGATTGAGGATGCATCCGTATTTATAGGGCTGGGATGTCACAGAAGCCCGCTGGTCACTGATTGGCTTCATGTTTACATATGTCATTGAGGGTCCTCCTTTTTTCCTCCCAGGGTTCTCTGCCCCATGTAATGCCATGTGCTGGCGGCCATTTTTCCAATAAAAGACGCTTCGTTCCCATGAATCACTCTAAACTTCGGCTTTGTGCAGAACCGAAGTTTTCCTGAAATTCTAAACAAATTCTACTTCGTTAGAATCAATTCGCCCATCTCTAGACATAACTGATGGATTGTAAAAATGACCATATTTTGGCAATAAATGTGAGCTAGCATAACTGTGTGTGTCATGCGAGGAGAGAAAAAAGCATATCCTGCCAAGACACATTGTTACTTGCTGAATTACTCTGTTATCTTTGATGTAAATACACATTGATGTACTCTACAGACCTGACAGGATGATTCAAGACTGATTCCAGTTCATTTACTCTAAGAATGAAAACATTTTTTTCAGTAGAAAGATAATATCCGAGACTGAGAAGCTCTGTTCTGCTGGTAAGACACAGCAGAGAGTGACCACATGACCGCATAAGTCCTGCAGTGCTAGGGCAGAAAGAGGTGATAGCCACCTAGAGAAACTTGTAAACAAGCAAGATATAAAAACTGCTCTACCTTTGCAGTTAGGAAAAATTAGAACAGAAATGTATTTGGTAATAGTCTTTATTTATCTTTACTTGCATGCTAAAAGCTATTCCAGAAGATGAGATTAACCCTTTAAAGTGGAAGCTTACTCTTGCAAAACCTACCATGCGTTTTAAAGTATAGTCATTGCTACAATAGGTATTCTGCTGGAAAAAAATCACATTGCAGCCCCATTGACTGTTAAAACTGGAAACCCACATCCTCTGTCCGTTTCAGGGCTCAATGCGAAGATTATATGGAGCTGTCATTGTTGAACATGAGGTAACAAACAAAAAATATTAGTTGGCTGTTTTAATCGCTCCAATTGAGTTGTATTAAATGGCAGCATCTGTGCACATTATTTTTTTCGACTAAAATTAGTCTGTCCTGTTTCCCGCAAAAAAATTAACAGCATATGAATGACTGACATCCCAGGGAGTGACTCATAAATGCGCTTCATAGCAGTCATATAAAAAGCATACAGTACATACAGAAGAGCAGCTCTTTCTGAAGTTGCTTGTTCTGGACATCTGTAAATTAGGGTTCTAAAAATGGCTCCATCAATCTCGCCCATGAAAACAGTTGAGTTTTGATCACATTACCATTAGGACTTCTATTCCCATTGACTTACAGTACATCTCCTTTTGAACTTTTATGTTTTTGTTTTGTTTTTTCATAAAGGACAAACGATACCCAATAGAACTGAGACCAGTGCTGATGTAACGAGTGCCTTAAGTCTAAGTGCAGAATAACCACGCGCCCTCAGCACAATGGTATAAAGACTGAAACTAGGTAACTGGGAGCAAGAAACTGAAATTGATCATTGATAATAACTGCATCAGATCCTCCAGCTGCAACTGTTTATACGAAGTGTGGCAGAGAGACTTCAGGCAGTCGCATTTTTCTGCCACTAGGTTGAGCAAAGCAGGATACCTGCAAGCAACACGTCACCAAGGTTACCTGGCCTTGGTGGTGTAGGAGCCATCCATATTTGTCGTCAGTGGTTGGCAGCCGTGTATAGTAGTGTGACTGTTTTCAACCGTTCCCAGGTCGGCTTTATCGCGAGTGGGCAACGTGTTGGGTGAGTGTCTGCTCCCCGTGGTCCAGGACAGGTTTTTGTCAGGTCCCTGGAGGGCTATAAAAAGCCTGGGCCTGTGGGTGTTCGAGGGCCTGGTCTGCTAGTTGGCGGTGGAGCAGGAGCGAGGCTCTAGCCCTCAGAGACTTAAGAGAAGCCAGGAACCAGCAACTGGGTAAAAATGTGCTGTGGTGCTTGGTGATAGGCCGTGGCCACTGATAGATTGTTTGTCTTTGTGGATTTCTTTGATGTGCCTGAGTAAAGCTGGCTGAGGCCAGTTTTAAAAATACAGCCTTTGTCAGTATGCCACTAATTCAGTTACCAGAGTGGCCATCCGAGAGCTAAAGACCCCCAGAGCGGTCCAAGATGGTGTGAGTGAGGTCTCACAAAAGTTTGTGCCAAAGTCAAGTGAAAATTGCTTAAAATGCAAGCGAAGTGTTCCTTCATTTGCATTACAATGAACTATGACAGGTATTTCTTGCTGCACCTTCTCCCAAGCTAAGTGGTTACATCCAGGCTTCTCACAGTACCTTGACAAACCCAAAGGGGTAAGTGCCATGCACGCAACTGGTTAAAATCACCACACCCATTTGCCTCCTCTCCTCTTTCATGCTGCCATAATTCCCTAAACAGGAAGGAAGGGAATAAGGATCACTGGTGGGTATAGGATAGTATAATCAGGGGAAGTAGCTATAGCATTGTGCTGTAAGTCCATTCTCCTTTCTACATATTCTTGATTTTTTATATTATTAACACTATTATTACCACTTACCACTTCAATAGCCTTATGGGAATTCTCATTATAACAAATTGTACTGACAGCTTTATAGGAACATTTGAAGCCTTGGTGGTAATTTTACAGTCATACCTATAGCATATCAGTATGTGGGAAACACAAAGTTTGCCTGTGCTAATAGCTTTTAAGCGACTCATTGTTACTTATTCATATACTTTTCCCCAAGTACAATGGCATCTAACATAGGAGTAGAATCCATGCTGCTATTCAGACCAAATTTTGTACATTACTCATGATTAAATACATTTCATGCTGTTGCACTTCATTGTCTTATTTTAATTTTTAAACTGAGCAGTGCTTAATACCATATAATAGGCATTATTTGTATGGTCCTGGGAAAAGTCTCAGCAACTAAAACAAAAAAGTTTGACTTGCTTTTAGTATAGATGTCAGATTTAGTTTACAGCATGGCAGCTGTTCATAATATGTTAACCTTGAACGTTCTCTGCAACATGAATGTCTAATGTAGAAAGTTTCCTGAATTTACTTATGGGCATATCCGTGAAATAAGTGAAAGAATAATACAGTATAGGTTATTATAGTAAGCAGGGTCGAATACATTAGCAAAGGAACCTCCCAAGGGCCCAAGCTCTGACACAATAACGTTCCTCTATTATATCTGGCACTTTAAGGTCTAGCAGAAGACAGTCTCATCCGGAGCTGATTTTAGAACTGGTCACCACAGTAGTGTAGATTGAACCGTTCTAGAAAAGTTAAGTTCTAATAGAACTTCTCGAATTTTTAGAACTCGAACCGAACATTTTACTGTTCGTTCGAATAAAGATTGCACCATTTTCAGTTTTGTTTTCAGCAGCTTTCTGCATTTTTGGCAGCAATCCAATCACCTTTCTGCACTTTTGGTGGCCATCCAATCAGTGCAGAGCACAGAGAAGTGTCAAAAACATCATCGCTGAGGTGTAGGGCTCTCATTGGCTGCTAAAATCACATGTCCATGTTATATATATTTCACTGCATTGTCTTCAGCTCACTCTCTATACTGTACAGACTGCTCTTAGTTAGCATTTTCCTCTCCATAGACATCAATAGTTAGGGAGTTTGATATTGCTAGCTGCATCCTTCCCACACCCATAAGCTGTTATTTGGCGACATTTTCAGCTTCACACAACTCCTAATCTCATATACATGGATATATATGATACAGAGTACTTGGATATGCTAAATCATACTCAGTGCCCAAAAGTTCAGTTTTTGCAGGTTTGGGGGTTCAGTAATTGTATAACACACCATCTCCAAATCTCCTATGTGTCAAAGGGGCTTTTGGGCCCCTCAGGAGGCAGGGCCCTGTAGCAGCTGCTACCGCTGAACCTCCTATAGCTGCGCCCCTGCTTGCAAGTTGTCCTCATCTTTTCAGTTAGCCATTGAAAGGAATGAAGTATTGTAGCCTCTCAATTTTTTTCTGTCACTCTAAAAGCCAATTTTTTTTCACAAAGTTGTTCCACATATCCAGTTTACTTTTATGGATGGTAATTACAGCTTCAAGACAAAGATATTCACTTGTCCAGTGAAACATGTAATAAAAGCAGCATTTATTCAGGACATCAGGTAAAAAATATAGCACAAGAGCATAAAATCTATGCGTATTCTTACACGTTTCAGGCCATAAACAGTTTCGGCCCTTAGTCGTAATTACAGCTTCTCCTCACCTGTATAGGTATAAAAATTAACCAGAGCATCTTCTCCCATTGACTTTAATGGGGGTTCGAGTTCTAGTTCGAATAGAACTTCAAACCAAACTAACAAAAGTTCAAGGTTCTAATTGAACTAAAACATTTTATTGCTCGCTCATCTCTAGTCACCAGATATTCTACTAAACCCTAAATGTACATGTCCTGCATACATAAAGAATGGGCCTTTTGTTTGGTGGGACCTCAAATTAATTTCTCTGGTGCACCCAAGGAACTTCAGTCGACAACAATATGACCATAAGAAAATGCAAACTAAAAGATCACATAAATAACTGTCTAAAATTAACAACAAATAAACATAAACAGTTTGTAAGACTTACCCCATACGCACAATTTGTTCAGCCTCTAGTGCAAAGTATCCTCAGCTTGTATCAGAGCTCCCCGTCACCCGTTGCTGACTGCTTGTCTGTGACGTTGGCCGGTGGAAAGCTCCAGACACACAAGTGCCGCCTCCTGTATCCAGATAAGTATACAATATTGCACGGAGCTGCTGATCATCCGTGGCTAGGGCTACATACTTGAAACAGAAGAAAGTGGTTGCTCTGATTCCTGCTAAGATTCAACTTAGCCATGTGTACATATCTTGGTGTTTTCCCTTTTGTACATTATGGGCACATGCATGAAATTTGACATTTACATGCCAAATTTCATGCGATTAAAAAAGTCATAGGATGCGCCTGATTTATGAACCCACTATACAGCGGGTCATAAATAAGGCGCATTACAGCACTTTGGCGACAGTTCGGCATCAGGTATTCAAAACAGTATACTGCTTCCGCCCTCCTCCACACACTTCCCCGTACCGGTACCTTCCTTGATTCCTCCTGCTGTGTTGCTTGTAGATAGGATAGAAGCTACGATCCCACTCGGGGGCCGCCGGCAAGGCAAACACTCCAGAAAATAGATTCACAAATGGAATTCCCGCGGTACGAAAATCTTCTTTTATTCCAATATAGACATAACAGGGCAGTGCAATAACATCTAAACGCCAACGCGTTTCTGGTCTCTCAGGACCCTTGATCACAGCATATCAAGGGTCCTGAGAGACCAGAAATGCGTTGGCGTTTAGATGTTATTGCACTGCCCTGTTATGTCTATATTGGAATAAAAGAAGATTTTCGTACCCGCTGGAATTTCCATTTGTGGATCTATTTTCTGCGGCATCAGGTATACCTGTTCCAACTGTAATGCACCCAGAAATGCCGTAGTGAAGCTATAAATATGTAGCTCCCGACGTAATATGACCCAGAGTGGTGTGCGGAAGATTTGAAAATGTATGAACAGGGCTGTGCCTGATATTGGGCTGTAAAGATGCCAGATATCGGGTGCAGCCCCGTTAATACATGTCATCCTGTTTGTTTTGGAAAATAAAGTTGAGTCTTAGCAGGAATCGGAACAACCACTTTCTTCTGTTTCAAGTGTCTAAAAGTAAGATGTTCTCTGTTGCCCATTGCAACCAATCAGAGCTCAGCTTTAATTTTTTTTTAGAGTAGTTTAAAAAAAGAAAGCCAAGCAATGTTTAGTTACTATGTCCAACAGAACATTATGGGATAGGATCCCATAATGCCTTGTGATATGCAGATGCTTAGTAGAGGGCAAAAATTACAATTCAAAACTCTACACACCGTACGGTGCTCTCCCCAAGGAGAGATGTTCCCTTTTATGGGCAACAGAGAAAATCTTACCTTTAGACAGTTTTGATATATGAGGGTTACTACATTATATATATACCATCAATGCCCCAACACAAAAATATGTACGGACCAGGGCCTGTCCAATAGATAATTTGGCAACAACTCTCAATAAATACTTAAGGTTCACAACACGGAAGAGTAATTTACCTAGTTAAACTCCTAAAACTTAGCCTTTAATAAATACCAATTAAAACTATTCCTATATCTTATATCCACCCATAGAAGCCTACATTGTAGGCTTCTATGGGTGGATATAAGATATAGGAATAGTATTAAAGGCTAAGTTTTAGAAGTTTAACTAGGTAAATTACTCTTCTGTGTTGTGAACCTTAAGTATTTATTGAGAGTTGTTGCCGAATTATCTATTTGACAGGCCCTAGTCCGTGCATATTTAAACTATTATAAAATATTCCTATATCTTATATCCACCCATAAAAGCCTACATTGTAGGCTTCTATGGGTGGATATAAGATATAGGAATAGTTTTAATTGGTATTTATTAAAGGCTAAGTTTTAGGAGTTTAACTAGGTAAATTACTCTTCTGTGTTGTGAAGGCTACTACATCATCTTTTAGATTACATTTATTATGCTCTTAAATTGTATACGTGTAAAACAGTCTTTGATGTCCATAGAAACCAATCTTAGACCAGATTTTTTTTTCAGAGAAGTCTCAAAAATGGAAGCTGAGATCTGGTTGCCATGGGCAACAAAAACTATTTTATATCTAGAGAATTTTGATAAATGAAGACCAATGTTATTTTTACTTGAATAAAGCAACATTTTCAAAACACACTATCCAAGGAATGGCTTGTTTTTCAGGAAATAAAGCCACCATATTTTTTCTCATTTTAGTACAACTCCTTTACTATGAATCACCAAAAAGATTAGGTATCAAGGCACCGGGACCAGTAGTATGAAAACGAACAAGATTTTTTTATTAGTTTATATATTATTCATTAAATTATAGTGAGGAAAAGAAATATTTGATCCACTGGCGATTTTTCAAGTTTTCCCACCTACAGAGAATGGAGAGGTCTGTAATTTTAGGTACACTTCAACTGTGAGAGAGAGAATCTAAAATCCTGAAAATTACATTGTATGTTTTTAAATAATTTGCATTTTATTGCATGAAATAAGTATTTGATACAATAGAAAAACAGAAATGATTTGGTATAGAAACATTTGTTTGCAATTACCTTGTTTGCAATTGCCTCCATTCACCAGATCTTTCATGCTCTAGAGCTCTTTCTGAGGTACATTGAGTTTCAGCTCCCTCTAAAGATTTTGAAGGGAGGGCTGGAGACTGGTTAGGCCACTGCAGGACCTTGAAATGCATTTTACTGAACAACTCCTTAGTTGGCATGGCTGTGTGTTTTGGGTCATCGTCTTGTGATACATGGCCCCATCTGTCCTCCATTCAATAGGGTGCAATCCTATCACCTTTGCAGAAAAGCTTCCCCAAAGTATGATGTTTCCACAACCATACTTTACGGTTGAAATGGTGTTCTATTCAGGTCATTAACCAGGTCCTCCCCTGTAGTTCTGGACTGATTCCTGACCTTTCTCAAAATCATCCAACCACCCCACAAAGCAAGATCTTGCATGGAGCCTCAGGCCAAGGAAGATTGACAGTCATCTTGTGTTTCTTCCATTTTCTAATAATTGTAGCAACAGTTGTTGCCTTCTCACCAAACTGCTTGCATATTGTCCTGTAGCCCATCCCAGCCTTGTGCAGGTCCACAATTTTAGTCCCTGGTGTCATTTGACAGCTCTTTGGTCTTTACCATGGTGGAGAGGTTGGAATGTGATTGATTGTGTGTGTGCTGGTGTCTTTTATACAGGTAACAAGTTCAAATGGGTGACATTAATACTGGTAATGAGTGCAGAGTAGGAGAAAAACTAAGGATATGTTAACACGGCATAATTGCCGGGAATATTTTGTCACGTTATTGCACTGCAATATGCCCGAAATGCTCCCCGCAATTATTGTAATTCATAGCTTTCATAGGGAGCTATGAATTATATCCATCTGTCCTAATACATATTGAATTCTGAGGGAAAGAAGTGACATGTCGCTTCTTCTTGGAGTTTGCGCACCGGGGGATAATAGAAGTCTAGAAGCCAGCACGTACTTGTAAAACACCCGCCGTATTGTGGGGGCCCTACAAT
>JAODAL010035581.1:0-42775 GCA_025379985.1 Phyllomedusa bahiana | reverse complement strand
ACCACCCCCTTGTACCGTTCCCCCATTGTAGCCAGTGTCCCCCCCTTGTAGCCAGGGGCCCCCCCGTTGCCAGTCTGCCCCTGTAGCCAGTCTCCACCTGTACCAGTTCCCCCTGTAGCCAGTGCCCCCTGTACCACCCCTGTAGCCAGTCTCCCCCCGTAGCCATCCCCTGTAGCCATGTCTGCCCCCTTTAGTCTCCCCCCCTTTGCCATGCCCACCCCCCTTAGCCAGTCCCCCCTGTACCCATGCCCCTAATTAAAATAAAACTATTAAAAAAAACTTACTTCCATTCCCCCCCCTGCTGTGGTCCCCCCCCGGGAGCTTTTTTTCCGGCTATCGGCGTACATACACGCTCCCCTCCCGGGGGGACGTTGCTCCCGGTTTTCCCTGGGCCGGAACCTGGGGGGGCTGGGCCGGGATTTTCAGGGCGCAGGAGGGAGACACCCTCCTGCCGTTAAAGACCGGCGGTCCGGCGGGTCCGAGGCTGGGGGGGCCCCCGGGCAGGCCCTACCTGGCCTAAGGGGAAAGACCCCTTTTGTTTTCTGCCTGAATCCTATTGGGAATTGGTTTCTGACCTCCCGAAGTAAATAATCAAGGCTCTATTCTTTTGTGATTTTCTTTTTAAATTTTTGTCCCTTTTTTTCTGATGGGAAGGGTAAAAACAAGGAGAATTTATGGGGTAAAGGTAATCTTTTTCACACCCCTTTAAAAAATTTCTTTTACTAATGGTGACACAGTTAATAAATAAAAAAAATTTTGTTGCTGCATAGTTGAAAAATTTTAATTTTTAAATTCATCTTTTATTTTCGAATGCTAATTGAATAAAAGTATCTTGAGACTAAAATTTTCCCTTTGTTCTCAGCTGTAAACCCCAATCCTCCCTTTTGGGGATGCATATGCGCAGGGACCACTAAGAATCATTCTAAACCCACATGAGCCTAGTTAGAATCCCTCTGGTTTGTTCTGGGAGGATACAACAATTCAATCTCTCCTGGAATGGGCCAGGAGTAACCCAAGCTTATAGGGGTTTTTCTACTTGGAGGGGAGGGGGATGTTTCACATCTTTTTTTCTCCCCTTTAAAAGTTTCAAAATCGGCCATTAGGGCGACTCCTTTTTTTCAGCCCATCAGTGAGTCGGGTCCAGTTTCAACAGAGGAATGGGGGTAAAGGTGGCACATTTACAAACGAGTCTGACTAACTACTACCAGGAGGCGATGGGATGATGGAGGGCAGCTATGCCGGGTGCTTCGGGCACCAAGTGATTTTGCAGACAAAACGGCCTGGTTTCACATCTGCACGGGAATTTTTTTTTTTTTTTGTTTGTCTCAAGAGCGAAAAAAACTAAAAAAATTAAGAAGCTAAGATCTTTACTTGGAGAACTGTTTTTTCCCCTTTACCTGAAGATGCAGCTGTTCCACCCCTATTCGGGACACCTGGCACGATAATCTTTGCCTCCTGTCTTTCTGTGAGGTATTAAAAGGAGTGGTGCTCTCACATTTGTGGGTCAAAAGTGGGAATGGGAAAATGGTTGGGGAAATTTTTAAGCAAGTGTTATGGAAAAACTGTTTTCTCTATGTGCTCCTCTGGTGACTGCTGCCTAAATATTGCTTAGGTGGAAAAGGGGGGAACAGGTTTGGAATCGGGGAAATTCTTGGGTGGGGACAGGGGTGCAGTTCATTCTTGGCAAATAACCCCATTCATTGGGGCCACATAAAGTAAGGGGACCACAAACACAAAGCGAGGGTCCATCTTCAAGACTAAAAGCACCTTCCCCATAAAAAAACACAAAAAATTATAGTAGAGAAATTAAAGATTTTTGTTAGTACATGTCATTGCAAATCAATGATTCCTCTCGTTTTACAGGTTTTACTTTTTTTTTTCGGGGGAAAAAACATAATCTAGTAAGTGTCCGTCTTTGGGGAAATTACCAACTGTGCAGGGGGGCTGAGGACATAGATACTTTACAGGGGTTTAAACTGATTTCTCAAGACATCACTGCAGCAGGCATGGAAAAATGAAAACCATATGTCTGACAGGTTTCCTGTTACTTAAGCCTCCTCTTTCCCCTGCTGTTATATAATAACAAACCCCGTAAAGAATATAGCACACACAGCTTCCCCGTGTACACATTGTAAAGACCACATTTCCCCCCCCCTGTACCAAAACTCTCCCGCTCCCGAAACAAAAATTTCACCAGCTGTCAACATTAGTTCCCTTTCTTAAAGGGGCCCGTGTTTTTTTTTTTATATGAATTATAGCTGTACTACTTTCATTTTCCCCAGTTTTAAAAATATTTTTTGACTTCTATTACTTCTTAAGTTTTCTGGAGGTGATAGGCCTCTTTTAAAATCCCTTTTATGGTACAAAGCAACAGGGAAGCCCAACAATCCCAAAATACAGAGCCAAAGGGGCCAGGCACACCTTTTGTTCACCAGTTTTTCGTGTGTCCATAAGGGAAAACCAAAATTGATATGAGCAAATCACTATCTGACCCCATCCGCACAGATATTAAATTTTTTTTTTTAAAAATAGAAACCTTTAAAAAATTTCCCTTTTTTTCTCCAAATTTCTCTAGCGAGAGTCAAGTTTAATAGCTGACACTCAAAAAATCATTTTTGATTTTATAAATTTTTCCCCAAATTTCCCAACCTCCGCTTTTGGCTACAAGAAAAACGCCAAGGAAAACATGCTAAAGCCTGCAAAAATGTAATTCTAAATTGGGGGGCAAAAGATGATCTCTGTTGCTTTTTATATTTCTCCTAATTTAATTTCTTAGGGGTTTTTTTTGTCTTATTTTTTTTCTTTGTTTTTCCCTAGAAAGGAAGAAGCATTACATATAAGACCACCCTGAAATTCATTTTGTTGCTGGTTCTAATAAACCCTTGAGGACACTGCCTATTTTGGCTTTCAAAATGTGGTAATTCTGTCTCTTTTTTTTTTTTAATCTCCACCTTCCAAGTGCCACAACCTTATTTAGCTTTCCTTCAATGTAGCTGTATGACTTTTTTTCTCCAGAATGAGTACAGTGGGAGTATATGTAATTTATTTGAAGACTTTTATTTTTTTTCCTTTGGGCGGGTGGTATAATGGAAAAACATAATTCAAAGACATTTTTTTTTTGCTTTGTTTTCATGGAATTATGTGTGGGAAATTTTATATGGAGATTAACTTGGGATCAGTATCATTTTGGCATGGTTTTAAAAATTTTTTAAGCTTTTACTTATTGTACACAATATAAATACTTTTAATTATTTGTTTTTGCGTACCCAAATTCTGAGAACATTTTTATTTTTCTGTCAATGATGCTGTGTGAAGGCTTGTTTTTTTGTAAGATGAGGGAATGTTTTCACAGTAACAGTTTTGGGATACATACAACGTTTTGATTTTTATTCATTTTGTGGACACAGAATGAACAAAAAAAACCAGCAACTCTTCCATTGTTTTATCTATTGTTTTTCAATGGCATTTACCATGCACGTGTAATAACATGATTATATGTAATTATAGATTGGAGCATCATGGACATGATACCGATTATATCAATTAGAGATGGGCGAATTTCCCGAAAATTCGTTTCGTCACTTCGCAATCGCCAATTTTCTCGTCAAAAAAATAACATCGTATCTCCGAATTACTCTCGGACAACGTAATAACGTTAAAAAACAGCTATTTTCCAGGATGCACAAGCTGCAGAGGTGCTGTAAACGTAGTGCCGATGCTTAAATAATATGCAGAGGGAGGCTTGGTTTGGTCCTTCATACAATGGTTATTTTTACATATGACACGCACATGACTGCAGCCAGCTATTATAATCGCGTCACTATAAAATTCCCTGGGGCACTTAAGAGGGCAAAACTTGACCAAAAAAAACTCAATGCGGAAATGTAGCCTGAAAAAGTCATGCCAGCAAAACTGAAAAAAAACAAGCTGAGAGCCGGTCAGGTGGCAAACATTAGTAGGACAGAGTGGAGTGTGACGGGCGGCAGCCACCAGAACAGCATGAGGTCAGGCAGTGGCAAATGACATTCTTGGTAGGTGGCAAAACAGGAGGAATGCCACATAATGGCAGCAAATGACTGAGAGCGGAGGTCACGGCGCGGCAGCAGCATGAGGTGCAGGCAGTGGCACAATGACACATTCTGGAGGTGCAAAACAGGAGGAGAGCCACAGAAGGCAACAATGACTGAGAGCGGAGGTCCAGGGCTGCAGCAGCATTCGGTCAGGCAGTTGGCACAATTACATTCTGAGGTGGCAAATCAGGAGGAAGCCACAGAAAGGCACAATTACTGGGAGAGCGAGGGTCACGGCGGCAGCAGCATGAGGTCAGGCAATGCAGACTTGGCACAATTACATTCTGTAGGTGCAAATACAGGAGAAGTCCACAGAATTGCACAATGACTGATAGCTGAAGGTCAATCGGCGTCAGCAGCATTAGTGTCATGCAGTGGCACAATTACACACTGTGAGGAGGGACTACGTGGCATGTACCCACAGCGAGCAGCATGAGGTCAGAAAGTGGCACAATGACACATAGTGCTAGAGGACAGTCGGTCGTAGTAAGCATACCCAACACGCACAGCATGATGTCAGAAAGTGGCACAATGTACACAGTGTGGAGGACAACGGCTACAGCCAGCAGCAGCAGCATGGGTCAACGTGGCACAATATTAACATTCCTGGAGGTGGCAAAACCATGTATTATGCCACAGAGTGTCACAATCACACAGTGTAAGGTCACACAGCAGCAGTACTGAGGTCAGGCAGTGGCACAATGACATTCAGGAGGTTGCATAAACAGGAAGAAGCCCACAGAGTTGCACAATGGACCGAGAGCGGTAGGTCACCGGCGGCAGCACATGATGTCAGGCATGCACAATGACACAGTTGGTGTAGGACATTGGCATCAAGCCACAGCAGCAGCATGAGGTTCAGACAGTATGCACAATGAAAAATTCATGAGGGGGCAAAAAAAGGATTAGGCCACAGAGTGGCACAATGACAGAGATTTTGAGGTGAACGGCGGCAGGGAGCAACAGCAATGAGGTCAGAGAAGTGGACAATGAACACACAGTGGTGGATGTCACGGCAACAGCAACAACAGCAGCAGCATGAGGTCAAAGAGTTGGCAACATACGAGATTGTTGAGGTTGGTGGCAATACCATTCCCTGGTAAAAGATGGTGTTAGGCAGATGGAGAAACTGGCAGCAGAGGTGTGGTCATCCAGGCGGTGGCGGCATCAGAAATAGGATGGCTGAGGCCAGGTAAGTATGAAACCCAGACTGACCGCCTAAGATTGTGTGTTTGTAAATCCTGGCCCGATCCACGCCTGATTCATCTTACAAAGGTCATCGAATTCCACATTTCCCGTGACAAGCGGGTTCTCCTTGGGTGTAACGATGGCCCCCGCCGCACTGAACACCCGCTCTGATGCCACACACTACTGTCCGGCATGACAGCTTCTCCACTGCAAACTCGCCAAGTTGCGGCACACATCCAGTTAGGCTGCCCAGTAGTCCCAGCGAATCTTCCTAACAGGAGGTGGCAGAGTCTGACCAAGTAGGCACACACCTTTTGGTTCAGGGACTGCTCCATAGGTCCTGCTTGCTGCTGCTGCTGGCGACTGCCCACCTCACTAGGCGTGTGAAGGAAGCTGCTCATCAGTGTACACCATACATCGGTTACTACTCGATGGAGCTGGTACTGCTCGCTACCTCACCCCCCCCCCACCTTCCCCCCAGCAGCCGTGGCAGTAGTAACGTGAGGCTGAGGAACCCCCCGGTCAACCTGTCAAGAGTAGGGGACGATGCGCACAAAGGCATCGCCAACTGATTATGGAGGATTTCCCTATAGTATTTGAGATTTTGTCCTTCCCTCTCAAATAGCTGGGAAAAAGGCTCCCATTTTGGACTCCGGTAGCGAGGGACCAATATGGTGGAGAGCCAGAAAGTCATCCCTCTGCCGGAATGCGACTATTACGGCCTGTCACTAGCCATTGCAAAATCATCAATGCTGTGGGCGGGCCATCTGCACAAGTGACTTTGCATCCGAGGGGGCTCCCAGCCTCCATTTCCACTGTATACTGCCAGCTGTTGCATGGGGTCCATCTGCCCTCTCTTCCTCATCTCCATACCACCTCCCCAGCTGCTCCTCCAGTCTCCTCCTCTCTTTTCACCTGGGTAGAAAATCCACTCATTTCAACCAGACAATGGCTTCAGCTTCCAAGTCCTTCTCTCTCCTCCGCCCTCCATTTCAGTTCCCCCAACTCGGACTCATGTTTCCACGATATGTAGACGCCACGGTCTCCAGTCCCCGCTGCCCATACCAGATTTTCAGCATCAGTTCTCAGGACATGAAGCATTGGAAATGACTTTATCATCGCCGTAGTCCCTGGCGAACTGACAAAGTAACGCGCCTCCTCTAATGTGCCTCAACAAACGGCAGGTGTCACGCAATAGCTGCCACTGGCGACATCAAAGTTTAACACAGGGGAGTACTTCTGTCTGCCTGGATCATCAAAAAATCGTTAATGCCCTTTCATCTCTTTCATACAGGCCGTCCAACATGTTGCCAGGCTGGAAATTCCAGCGGGTGGAAACATCGCATATCAAGTGTGATGGGGGAGGCCCGTTCCTGGGCTGCCGCTGAAACTCGAGGAGGGTGTTCCTGGCCTTGTACTAATGGATAAAGTGCATGCACAGTTACATGGCCATTTTCAGAATGTTCTGAAGATCGGTGGAAGACTTCAGGAACCCCTTTTCACATACCATATTGAACACATGCGCCATCGCAGGGCACATGATCATGCCCTCCTTGTGCGTGCGGACACCATGTTCCTCCCATGTACCGTCAACATGGTTCCGATTTGCAATTTGCGCGGAATAGCCACAGCAACGATTTCTTTGCTGCATACGCAGAGCAGATCCTCCCCTGTGTGACTTTGTACGCCTGCGGCAAGCCAGGTTTAGAACTGCTGACACCGCTGTGCCCTACACATGTGTTATGATGGAGCAGTACTTTGTGGAGGCCAGAGATGGTGTGATGGTGTATGTATGAGGAGGCGGACATTGGCGCAGGTGCAGCAGTTTTGACATCGTGGAGAGAAAGGTCGCCGTCTCCTTTCCAAGTTGTGTGTGCCTGGCAGCGAAGCACAATCACCCAGTGGTGCGCGTAAAGGAACAATTACTGGCCCTAGACCGTAGTTACAGCTCCAGACTTCCGCGCTGCCATGCACCATGAACAAACCGATAAAGCTCAAGGACTGACACCACCTTCTGTTCTACATATTTATGAATTCTGGTACTACTCACTCGCCATTTTTGGCAAGAAATTACGCATGGAACTCTCCATCCTCGGCTCAAGCCATTAGAGTTTTCTGAATGGAGCAGAGTCCACCATTTGAAAAGGAGGGACTACAATACCAACAACTTGGACTGGAGCACGTTCATATGCTGCAACTTAGGATGGTTGACGCATACTGTTGTTCTCATTTTCAAATACTTCGCTGGAACGACTGCTGGCGCCATGAAAACGAGGGAGCAGTGAGCATCTGGACGGGAGATATGTCAAAAGAGAAACATCTCCCTTCTGCAGAGGTGGGTGGAGCCTTGGACTTGCTGCAATGGCATGCGTGCCACTGGGCGCTGCTGCCTGCTGCTGCTGTTTGCTGTGGCCGGCAGGATTGGAACACCACATCTGAGCCACAGTTTCTCCCAGGCCACTGTATGGTGGACACTGGCATGTGTTGACTGCAGGGCCGTTGTGCCAACGTAGCTCCCTGGCCACGCTTCAACTTTCTGGCCACAGATTTCTCATGATACCCATATTCGGCTCCTCTGTGACCTTAAGCAATAGAACTGCCACAACCGCCGAGTATCGGATTACAACCTGGCCTATGCTCCGCACATGATTGACTACTGCCCTGCCGCTTGCCTCGCTGCAGCCCACCTGTGTGCCGCAACTTTCTTGGACCTGCGAACCGGTTTTTTACCCCGTGGCCGATTGGGCTCCGACCACACACAGCTGCTATCACCTGCTGACTCACGGCCACACACCCACTTGCTTCTGCTAAAAACCGCTGCCTGAACCTCGCAAAGCTGACGCCCTCTTCCTCCTGACGATGATGAAGCCCTTGCCTCACCCGGCTCCCAAGTGCGGGTCTGGGCTACTTCATCATCTATTTGTGTTTCATCGTCACTGGCTTTCCCTCATCACCGGTCTTGGTAATGCCGAGCGCTGTACCTCTCCACAACATGACCTACCCATGCCACATCTCCACAACTATCACTTTTCCCCTACTTCAAAGAAGTCAGGGATATTGCCCCATTTCTTTGCTGCCAAGTAGCTGACTGACTGCCCTCCTCAAAACTTGATTCAGACCTCGTAATATAATGAGGCGGCTGATCCTACAGACCACAATAGTAGATCTCTGGCTGAGGGAACCGGAGGGGCAGGGGGGCTGAGAAAGGTGAGGGCCGCTGACCCCTCCCGGGCCATCCCAAACAAAGGGTTGTGTCTGAGGTTCCCCCCCGACCTTGGCGGGGGTTGTCGATGTCTTGGGAAAAGGGGATGACCTATAAACCAAAACAAAAACCCCTTGGGTTGTAAAACAAACGGCGTAATGACGGGCATTTTGTGGCCTCACCGATGACCCCTGTTTGCGCCCCCTTGCTGTGCTGGGGACCTGGGCCTTTCCAGGAATGTTTGTGCCACTCCACTCGAGGTGCAGACCCTGCCACCACTCTTTTTCTACGTTTGTTCAAAAATGTAAACATTTTTGATGATGATACGTAATAAAATAACCCCTTTTTTTTGACTCCAAATAAACCCAGTAACAACCCTTGGGAAAACCCCTTGGAATAAATTGCGCTCCACAAAGGGCCCAGGAAAAATTTACTTGAGTGTCTTTTTAAAAAACACTGGTTTTTTAAAAAATTAAAGCAAAAACAGGTTTTAATTAATTTTCGGACATAATTTAGGCTACAGGAAAAATTATATTTTTTTGGGCGTTAAAAAAAAAGAGGGTTTTTTTTTTGTCAGCACCAAGCAAAAAAAACGTTTAATTAACCCTGGAAAAATTGCGCCAAAAAATTTGACCCGCACAAACTAGTGCTTTGTAGCGGTTACAATTGGTGTTTTCTACCCCACACAAACAAAAGATCGTTGTAATTAACCTTTGCTTGTGAATTAGGTACGGGGAAAAATGTATATTTTTTGGGCGGGGGAAAAAGCGGTTTTTTTTGCAGCAAAACCAGCAAAACAACGTTTAAATTAAACCCCTGGATGTAAATTGCCCCCGAAAAATTTTGGGCCGCACAAATAGACTTTGTAAGTTTCAATTGGTTTTTTACCCCAAAAAACAAGAGATACAGTTTGAAATTAACCTTTGTTGTGAATTAGGTACAGGAAAAATGTTTTATTTTGGGGGGTGAAAAAGATGGTTTTTTTTGTCGCACACCAGCAAAAAACGCTTAATTAACCCCCTGGATGTAAATTGCGCCAAAGAATTGACCCAACAAACTAGTAGCTTTGTAGGGTTAAATTGGTTTTTTTCTACGCCACAAAAACAAGGAACGTTGTAATTAACCTTTTTTGTTTGTAAAATTAGGTACAGGAAAAATGTTATATTTTGGCGTTGAAAAAGGGGTTTTTTTGGGGGTCAGCACCCCACAAACAAGTTAATTAACCCCTGGATGTAAATTGCGCAATAAAATTTGAGCAGCCAAAAATAAAAGTGGTATTTGTTTGTAAAAACGCTGTTTTTTTTAAATGAATACAACAGGAAGGGGCTTAGAATCCCATTTGGGGAATTGAATGTGTATGAATGCAGGGACCAATGGTTTTCAACCCAAATACCCAAAAAAAATTAAAAATAGAACTTTAAAGGGAAAAACAGTTCTGAGAAAAGCTGAGACACCCCCAGAAATCGCTATAAAAAAATCAATTCTTCAGTAAGAGTATCGCCGGGGGCACATCCCCCTGACAGTACAGTGAGAGCAGTATGGTCCCAGCGTCGCGCCCGGTCTTATTGTGCGGTGACGTCAAAAATCCCGGCGGTCTTGATTGGCTTCACCTCTGCACTGTAAAGGGGCTACCCCTTTTCCTCCAAGGTGCTTTGCCCCTTTAAAACCCCAGTGCTCGCAGCATTTTATCAATCAAAAGCACATTCGTTCACCGAAGTCCCCAAAGTTGCTTCTTTTCCGAACCGAAGTTTTCCTGAAATTTTCTAAAAAAATTCCACTTCGTTAGAATCAATTCGCCCATCTCTATTATCAATTGTATGTGCTTTATTTTCCTTTTTTCTTTATTTTTTGGCACAGTAAAAAAATTAATTCAGAAAATTGTTATACTTTTTTTTTTCTTTTTTGTTATTTTGGGGGACTTAACCATAGCTTTATGGCTCATATAAAATAATGAAGTACTTAGCAGGCATCCTATTAAGTCCTGCCTCTGATAGGTGAACAAAGATGGCAGATCTGGGGCTTTCATTAGGCCCCCAGCTGCTACCATAATCCATTTGCACCCATAATTGCTCTTGTGGCTGATAGGGGGAGGAAGGAAGTCCCTTAGCTTGTCTAACCACTTAGAAGTTGCAGTTGCTATCAACGTCATATCTAAGAGGTTCAGAGATTGAACGTACATCTAAATCTGGATGCTTCAGCAGTGTCAGTTACAGTTTACAGCTTGCATCTGCTGATGATGGCAAGGGTTCATTGTCTAAACCTGCATCAAGCCAACAATATGGTGGAAAAACACAATCTCTGTAAAAATTTTTTCTTCTGACTCCACCTCTACAAAAAAAACTTTACCCAAAAATCCAATAACTGCTAATTTGCCAAAGCCTATGTGTTACTCTGTGCCCCCTACTTGTAAACGTCTTATGCTTTCCCATGTAGTAACCCCACTTTTCCTTTTTGAAAAAAAATCTCACCTCAAAAACTAACCTTTGAATATTCTTATTTTTACCCCAACCAACCCCATCTAAAAGGGGTAATGTATAACCCCATGCCATCATCGAAAGGGTAATGTTTAACCCAATCCCTCTAAAAAGGAGAATGTTTAATCGAATGCCGTCATCTAAAAACAGGAAACGTTTAATCCATGCTGTCTATGATCGGGGATGTATGATCCCATGCCGTCTAATAAACTGTTAGATACAATAAAAAAACCCGTTGACAAAAATTTTAAAATGAAAGGGAATTAAATGTCATTCACAAATGCTAAAAGTCTTGAACCCAAAATAGGGGAATTTAGGCGTGTTGTAGAGGACTGATTTATGGGTAGGTATGCTGAAACAGGGCTGGATCCCCATGATTGGGTAGTCAACCTTCAAGGTTTTAATCTATTTGGGAAAGCAGAGCGAACAATGGGGGAGGAGGAGTATGTTGTAAGTAAGGAGTGATATGAAGGCAAATGTGAAAGAAAATACAGGGCGGAAAGGGGCTAATTTTTGGGAAACATTGTGGGTGGAAAAAAACAAGGGGGATTAATGCAGATAATATTTTTTTGGTGTAATCTATAGCCCCCCCCCCGAACCAGAGGAGATAGAAGAACGATATAATAAATGGTGCGGGCAGCACGGAGGTACAGTGATGATAAGGTTGATTTAAAATTTCCCAGGTATTGACGGGGGGTCGGTTTGAAATCGACTAAAAGGGAAAGGGAAGTTCCTCAATCTGTTGAGGAAAATTTTTATGGGGAGTTTTGTGGAGGATCCAACTATAAGTGTGCTTTTTGGGGATCTGGAAATTTTCTAACAAAGCAAAACTTGTGGGAAGCGGTCAGGTTTTTAAAATCTAGGAAACAGTGCCCAAATATAATTCATTTTAGCAAAAAAGGAAAAAGAAAAACGAGCGGGAAGGAAAAAAACATTTAATTTTAAAAGGGCCAAATTTTCCTTATTGAGGGACGCAATAAGGACCAAACTGGGGTGTGTTACCAAATAGGATATAGAAGCCAAATGGGGGAGCTTTAAATATCTTTGGGGAAATTTATTGCAAAAATATTCCTTGGGGTAACTTTATAGGCGAAAAAACCAACATGGTTCTACCCTTTTTTTAAAGGGGGCAATAAAAAATAAAAAAGGGCATTTAAAAAAAAATAAGTCAGAGGGCTCGCATCAGCCTTTGAAAAAATTTCAGAGAGCTTAATAAAAACTGTAAAAAGTGATAAAACATAAAATTCAAAATGAAAGCAGGGGGGCCAAGGGGCACAAGACTAACCCCAAAAAATTCGTTTTAAACATTAAATGCCAAAAACCGAAGCAGGCAATTTGGACCATTAAAAACCTGTAAAGGGGAGCTGGTCCCTGGGGCCAAGAGAAAAAGGCAGAGGTAAAATAGGGTTTTTCAGCTCATATAACTATCAATGAGATTTGTGGTGGGGGGGGGCCCAAGTGAGATGTAGGGGGTGCCAGTAATTTTAACCCCAAACATTGCATAATTAAATTGGCTAGTTTAGAAAAAAACAAAGCCAAGTTAAATAAACTGATGTGAACAAGGTCCCGGGCCCCGATGGCATTCCCCAAAAAGTTTTTTAAAGAGTCATCTCGGTTATCGGTGTGCCCCCCGTACATGATATTTTGAGATTTCCCCGGAGATGGTAAGTACCCCGAAAACAGACAAGGCAAATGTAGTTTCCCCCCCCTTAAAAAAGGTTCCCAAGTTTGCCCAGGTAATTATAGACAGTAAGTTTAACATCTGTTTTTTGGAAAAAATTTTTGAAAAGGGCTCATAAGGGGACTATAACGGAGTATGTTGACAAAACAATATTATTTTGATTGCCACTGGATTTAGTAGGACAGAAGCTGTCAGACCCCTTGATCTGTTTTTATGAAGGGTTTAGTAAAGTTTGATAGCGGGGCAGCTGTGGATATTTTGTTTTTTTACTTTGCAAAGGCGTTTGGGGCACTGTCCCGCATAAGCGTTTTTTAGGGGAAAAATAGAATCCATTGGGTTAAAAGATAACAGTGGTAATTGGATTAAAAACTGGCTGCTGGATGTACTCAGGAGTGGGGAAATGAATCCTACTCTGAGTGGTCCCCGGTTGTAGTGGTGTGCCGCAGGGCTCAGTATGGGAACGCTTTATTTAATGTAAATTTTTTAACGTATAGTGGGAAAGGGGTCAAAGCACGGTTTGTTTTTTTCAGATGACACCAACTATGAGGGTAGTGCACTATGGGGGATGCCATAAAATTCAAGCACCTAAACTGAGTGCTTGGGATCCACTTGGCAAATGGGGGTTTAATGGGGTAAATGTAAAGGTTCTGCATCGGGTAGAAAATAACTGCAGGGATCTATGTCCCAGGGGGGAGAAAAAATTGGAAGAATCGTTGTTTAAAAGATCTGGGCGTTCTTTTAGTCATAGCTACAGAACGATGAAATGTCAATCAGCTCCTCTGGGCAAGTAAGATATTGGGTGTTTTAAAAAGGCCCCTCTTTGAAGGTAAAGATGTGTAGGGGGCCCCGCCCGACTAGATCACGTTTTAAAGTGTGGCACTTAACATTTTTTGTCAAAAAATGCAACCAAAAAACTCAAAGTTTTTTTATATATGATAGATAATAAATGCTTCTTTAGGGATTTCCATGTAAAGTATTGCCCCTTTTTTGCAGTCGTGTGCCACTGGGAGTGGGGTGTGGGGGGGTGTAATTATATTATGTTCCCAAACCCCCCTGGTGGCCCCCGGGGTTTTCATAAGTTTTTTCAGAAATGTTTTTTTGTCAGAACCATAAGTGTATTTGGAAAATGTTGCTTTTTAACTATTGGGGGGGAAGGGGTTTCCTCCATTTTGGTTTTTGTCCACGCCTACTCTCACAGGCTGTCTAAGAAGTGGCTTGCAGGTTTGTTTTTTTTTTATTTTTTTCTCTCGGATAATGGAGGGCGGTTGCCCGGTGGGGAGGCCGGATTTGGGTTATTGAGGTTAAGATAGTGTAGGATGCCCGGATCTGTGTCATGTTTAAAGTCGTGGGCAGCTTAAGATTTTTTGATCAAAAATTGCAACCCAGAAACTAAAGTTTTTTCTTAAAAAGGCATGGGCCGTGGGGCAAAGGGTGTAATTTCGGTACAAAACATTGTGCAACCCCATTAGAATATGTGTTTTAGGGTTTTTGGGGCCCCCGTTTTTTGAAGAAATTAAAGGAAACTAGAGAGGTACAAAACGAGCAAAAAATTATAAGGGGAATGGAACATCTTTTTATGAGGAGGGCTAGTAAATTTAACTTATTTAGTCTTTGGGAAAAAACGGTTCAGGGGGACTGATTAATTTTATAAATATATAAATGGTCCCCCACAAAAAAATATGGGGAAAAAATTATTTAAAAATGAAACCCCCCCAAAAGACAAGGGGACATTCCCTTCGACTAAGAAAAAAGGTTCAATCTCCCCAGGGGAAGACGTTCTTTACGAAAATGTGAATCGTGGAATACCGCTGAGGAGCTGGCACAAGGAAGAGTAGGAGTTTCAAGAAAGGCTTAGATACTACCTGGAAATAAAAAAATTAATGATACGAGCTATGTAAAATTCGGATCCTGCTGGGGGGGTTCTGGGGGCAGAGATAGGTCTCCAAAGAAAAGATTTGGTTCTTTTCCCGTGGGTTTCAGGGGGATTAACCAGTGGGGGGGCGGGCTTAAAGTCCTTGTTCTCTCCCTCACCCACATTTTTTCCCCCCCTTGGTTTAACTTGATGGGGCAGTGTCTTCTTTTTTTAACCGTATAACTATGTAACTTTTAAAATAAAGGGCGACATGTCAGAAAAGAGGACTGGCCTCCACGCCAGTTTTAAGGTGCATTAAATGAGTGTATAATGCGCCTGAATGAATTAACCTGTAAAAATCTGGTGTGTGGTATAACTTGCATAGTATAATTAATGCGCCTAAATGAAGGCATGGCATATCATTACTAGCATATTTGATGCGTCTAATTTAGGCGCATTCAAAAGTGTCGTACCTGGCATAAAATGCGCCCAGTTCATTTATATAGAGAATAGAGCAGCAACAGTTTTTTTGGGGAACATACACCAAAAAAATGGTGCAGCCCTAATGGGATATGTTGCCTTTAGTGTCTCCCATACAAGTTCCACTTTCTTGTCTTGCCCTCTCTCTCTGTTGGAGTCCCTCAAGGTTCTATCCTGTGACCTCTACTCTACTCTTCTCCAGCTATACTTTTGGCCTGGGATAACTGATAGAATCAGTACCACTTTAATGCTAATGACTCTTACATTTACATTTCTGTTACATTTTGCTATCCAGCATTCCAAAGTGTTTATTGACTACCATATTTTTAGAACTATAGGATGCACCAGATCTTAAATATATCTAAGTTTTATGTGGAAGAAAATATTAAGCTGTCAGCCAGCTTTCCACTCCTGCAGCTGCACAAGTGCAATGCAGCAGCAAACTCTGCAAGGATTTTCAAGAACATTGACTCCCCAGACTATAAGTATGTGGGCGGTTGGCAACTTGTCAAATTATTCACACTATAAAATGTACTAAAGTTTTAGCCATGATTTCTGGAGAACAAATTGTCTCATTGTCTGATAAATATGGTATATGCTGCTTCTTCTCCTTCAGCAAAGTCTCAGTATTGTAAAAACTGAATTCATTATCCTTCCTCTATCCCGCTTACCCTTCCACCAAAACAATTAATCATGGTCAATGCCTCCACACTTTCCCCAGTTCCACAAGTCTGTTGCCTCAGGATAACTTTGGATTCTGCCCTGTCTTTTAAGCTGCACATTCAAGCCCTTCATTGCTCGCACTACCTCAACCTTAAAAAATATTTCCTGAATACACTTTACGACTTTGTATCACCAAAAATGCTAGTGCATGCCCTTATCATCTCCCACCTTCACTACCGCAATGTACTTCGCTATACCCTCCGATTTAACACTCTTACATACTCCAATCAACCCTCAAACCTGCTGCTTAGTTGTTCGACCCCTCACCTTATTCCTCTACTGCCTCTTCTTTTTGCTAGTTCTTTCTCTGACTACCCATTGCCCAGTGAAGTGAGTTCAGAATATTAACAATGACACATAAGGCTATTCAGCTATTCATATCCTGTCCCTCATCTCTGTCTTAAAGGGGTTTTGTCATGAAGCTAAATTCCTATCTGAGCTTGCTCCAAACTGGATTCTGAGAATGGGCACATGGGCAGACTTGTGCAGTTCTCCCTGTTCTTTTTTTTTATGGCAGTAGCAAATATAGCTGAATAGAAAATTTGCTTAACTTTACTCAGAACTCCCATAGACATGAATGGGGGAGAGCTATGCAAGTGCGGACACATGCTCATTTACTGAATCCCCTTGAACTAGCTACGGCCCCCTCAGTTGGTTTTTGCTTTGTGGCAAAACCTCTTTAATTTCCTGGTACCTCCCTTCATGTGGTCTTCAGTTCTCACTGTACCTTTTTATTTGCACTCCTCTTGTCAGTGCCTTAAACGACCACCTTCAAGGTTTATCCCATGCAAACTTCATAATCCGGAACTCACTACTCCAACTTATTAGACTTGTCCCACCTTCTAAAGAAACCTGAAAACTGTAACCTACAATTGCCTCTAGACTATCCGCACTTACTACCTCTTTCCTCTTTCCCCTGTAGATTCCGAGCTCTCATGGCACCAACCTGTTACTTATTTAGTTCCCGTCTAGGTATTTGTCTTTTTTTGTGTTGATGTACGGGCCCTTTGGAAATTTTTTGGGTATTAAAAAAATAACCACTTTCTTTTCTCTAATGTCCACTTTGCAGTTGTCACTTTGTTCAAAGCTATAACCCAATTTGACTACACCATGTGATGAGAGTCTAAGGTACTCTCAAATTTATGTCCTCTCACAAACTAGGCTTAGACTGTAATGACTTGTATACTACTCTGCAGCTTTACCAACTTTGTTTTGGCCGCCTTTCCTAACGTCAAGCCCACCACAAGATCACCAGGAATTAATTAGATAGAGAGCTGATATCCCTTCCGAAAAGCAGAATTATACCAGAATTATAATAAACCCCTGGAACAGGGGAGTATCAGGTCATTGAGGTAACACATGAATTTTAATGAGGGGTGACCGATATTTTTAGGGTATTTAGAAAGGGTGAGATGACTGTACTTATAGATACTTGTACCTGTGTTATAAGAACTTTTGGTTTGGTCCATGCACAAGTGGCTCAACAATATGTCAGTGACACATTTAATAATATTGTTTACTATGAAGGGAGGAAATTTGTAAGAGAAGTAAGAGATCCCCAGTCACCAGAGAGAGATCAATTTTATTCCCACTTCCCCGAACTTGGATTTGCACACGTATGGTAGATCGTTTTATCCCGGCTCGTCACACACAAGAACACCAAATTGGAATTTTGGAGTTTGCACACATACGAGAAAAACTTTTATCCCAAAATTTTTTTTGTGGTTTCTCCTTTCTCCTTTGCCAGCACGATTCCCTTCCCTTTTGCAGAAATGTTTCAAGGGTTTAAGCCAAAAAGTTACTCACCGGTCAACAACACCTCTTAAGATGCTTGGAGGGTGAAATTGTTTTTGATCAAATGTTACAACCCGTCGAATGAACACAACCGAATTATGGAATAAATCACGTGAACATTTTGCCTTTAATTATCCATACTAAATCATAACCAAACTGCAGGTGAAATTGGATAGTGTTGTGTGACTGTCTCCCTGTTTGATTATGTTAAAAAAAAATTTGAGTTAGAAGTTTTTTATACTCAGTCCCATATGTTAAGGATAGGGTTAGGGTCTTTAGGCCATTTTAGAGTTAATTTAAGTTAATTTACATGAACCCCAGTTTCTGGTTAGGGTTACAATTAAGGTCGCAGAGATGATTTTTTGGTGATTTGCCTAACCTAAATCAAAGCACACGATTTCCGGTCAAATTGAAACATCACAATAAAGTTGGATACCATAGCCATGTTCATCTATATCATTGATGGACTGGGGTAGAATGAGGCTATAATCACACTTGCATCATGGCTTCCATCTATAACACAGCCATGACAGCTCTGCAGGATCCATTTTAGAATACATATTGTCAAATCCTGATAGACACCATTGAATTTACTGAGTTACAGGAGGGTTTTGGTATTTTTATGGCAAGGATAGTGCTAAATATCTAAAGTTGTCTAGGTCTATGGGTTGTGCCTGGTGTGACAAATTAGTAACATCAATAAATGTCTATATACTGCAGTACTAAAGTACTGTAGTACATAGTATAAGCAATCACGTTATGGCCCTTTTTGGGGGCCTAAAAAATAGAATAAAAATTGTTTTTAAAAATTTGAAACAAAATTCAACCCCCCCCCCTTCCTATTTGTCATGAAAAATAAAAAAGTAACATAATTGTTTTTGCTGCATCCGTAAAAGTCTGATCTGTTATTTATACCACGCGCTAAACTCTGTAAACACCTCCACCTCCTCCTTTCAGAAAAAAAAAGCTGCACAGTTCCATTTTTTTGGGGGTTTTTCAATCCCAACTTTTTTTCAAGCCCATAATCTATTGCAACATCTTTCAATAAATCTGCAAGGTGTAGTGTGTGGTGCATACATGAAAATCTGCAACATGTGCTAAAATCAATGTGAATGAGCTAACCCTTTACTATACTGTTTGTGCACCAAAAATCTATATCATAATCTGAATACGACTAGAGGTCTAAGAGTATATAAGATGTTCCTATCCACTAAAAGTAAGTAGTGACCCTAAGTGAAGGAGGACTAGGTATTAGGGATTGTTCACACGGCTTATTTGGACGAGGTTTTCGGAGCATTTCCTCGCCCAAAACCTTGTCCAAAACGCTCCCAGTTCATTTAATTGATTCCTATGTAAAACCTTGTTGTAGTTCACACACGATGAGGTTTTTACACACTTCTTTAGAAGCAATGAAAAAAGAAGTGTCATGTCAATTCTTGAAGCATGTTTTCGGCGCGGTTTTCCGCGTTTTTTGTCCTTGCTATTAATTTGTATGGGTGAAAACCTCGTTGAAAACCTGATCAAAACCTTGTCCAAAACCTTGTCTGAAGAAGCGTGTTTCAGGCAAGGTTTTGATGTGGTTTTGGGCGGGGAAACGCTCCGAAAACCTCGTCCAAAACCTCGTCCAAATAAGCCGTGTGAACATGCCCTTATAGTGTGCAAGGCACTCTGCACAGTATGTCAGTAATTCCACAGTGCTTTCCTCACTAATATTCATTTGAGGCATCATGGACGGTATTCCGATTTGGTGTTGTATGCATGTATAACATAGATCTGATAGAACTGTATGACCATGAAGCATAGCTCTACTTGCCACCCAATTTAAGCAATTCAGAAATTTGGCAAGAGAAAATGACATCATATCACACTTCACGTATAGTGCATATTAATTAGTTCCGTAGTTTGTTTGAATAGTTGGACAAAATAGTCAATCAAAATTTAGATATTTTCCAATTGCTTATGGCAGATAAGATATGAGTTCAACATTAAAAAGTGAGCAATGAACAGGAAACGTAGTGCCATCTAGTGATTAGGACTCTAATGTCAATGTTACAATACACTGCTGTATATACTGTATTTGAGATATTTAAGGTTGCTGGAATAGCTCTCTGTTCGATTTGAGAGCAGTTCAACACTATTTGTCACAATATTCGGGATCAGGACATTCTGATTCCCTTAAAGTCTTTTGGCCTCTGGAAGGCACCTGCAGCAGCCATAAGCCTTCAAATTGCATAGGAATATGACCACATTTTAGATTAACATGTGGTGCACACATGGGGAATATATGTGCAACATCTGGGGAACATTTGTTCAATATCTGGGGAACATTTGGAAAACATTTGGTACACATCTGGAAAACCCTAGGGTTAGGTTTAGGGTTGGAGATAGGGCTAGTCTTGAACTAACCCTAATCCTTGGTTCCCTAGACGTTGCCCAGATGTTCCCATATGTTCCCTAGGATTAGGGTTGGTGTTAGGGTTATGATCAATTTTTTTTTTCTCTGGCCAACCCAAATCGAATCGCTGAATATTTTTTGTCATCAGCATTAGTACAAAGCTGCATCCACACTGTATTTAGGCATTTTATGTAGCAGGAATATTTGGCATATTCTGCCAAATTTGTGCCCCAGATGGAGATAACTGTACACAGAGAAATGATTCTGCTATTGACTCTTATTGGAAAAAAATATTGCATGGCATATCTTTTATACTGTATATAGTTGTAATGGTCAGGGTAAATTCTGACTGTGTATAACTTACAAACTATCTGTCTTTAGTAACCAGTAATGGTAAGTAATCTATACTGTATACAGTATTTTACACAGTAAAACCATTGTATATTCACCCAAAACTTTATGGAAAACTCATAATCAGTTTCAAAGCCCCAAAATGTCATCAATATAATGCAACATGAAGATTAAACAGAAACCTGTCCCATAGTTTATGCCCCCCCTTGCTGAGGAAAGCAAAAGCTAGTGTCAGAACTGCTGTTCCCAGCGCTGTGTCCCTTATTCTGTAAGATGCAGCAGTTTTAGAGCATTTAGGGCCACATGTATGAATCCCGCCGGGTCGGGGCGCACCTTTCCGCCAGTTTTCCGGCGGAATCTGCGCCTGATTTATGTCGGGGCCGGGGCGCGCTCATACATAGCATGTAAAGTCCGCCGTGCCTCGCCAGTGTTTTAGGCGCAGTGCGGGTCCGAGGCAATGTGCGGCGCTGCGCCTAGGATTCGGCGCCGGAGGTAGTGCGGTCATACATGCGGGGAAAAGTCCGCCGCGCCTGGCCAGTGTGTGGGGCGCAGTGCGGGGACTGAGGCGCAGAGCGGGGCTGCGCCTATGATTCGCCGCCGGAGGTAGCGCACTCATACATGCGGGGAAAAGTTCCCTGCGCCTCGCCAGTGTGTGGGGGGCACAGTGCGGGGACATGGGCGCAGTGCGGGACTTAGGCGCCGTGCGGGGCTGCGCCGAAAAACTGTTCCGATGCGAGACAGGCTGGAACAGTGAGAAATCATTCTAGATGTCGGTGCGGAGTATGAAACAAAAATCGCCTTTATAAAGGCGTTAAACATTCTCAGAAAAAGAGCTGAAACCTTAAAAAATAAAAAATACATAAAACAAAATCACTTTCCAATATCCTAATTCAAGAATTAGGATATTGGAAATTGTCGGGAAATACAGTAATTCAAATTCAGAAAGCTATTCTGATTGGTCGGCATAAACCGGCCAATCAGAATAGGAGCGACAGTGAACCATTAAAACCTATGGGGAAGTTTAGACCAATCAGAATCCACGGCGGGATAGTTCAAAATACTGTAAAAATGCTGAAAAGAGGTGATTGGCTGAGCTAGCGGGGACTCGGCTAGCTCAGCCAATCAAAATAGGAGCGACAGAGACCCATTAAAACCTATGGAGAATTATTGACCAATCAGAATAGGAGCGACAAAGACCCATTCTATTCTATGGAGAAGTTTAGACCAATCAGAATCCACGGCAGGATAATTCAAAATACAGTAAAAAGACAGAAAAGAGCTGATTGGCTGAGCTAGCGGGGGCTTGGCTATCCCAGCCAATCAGAGCGCGAGCTACTTCTCCCATTATAGTCTATGGAGAGATGGGCGCTCTAAAATCTCGGCGCTCAGCGCCGTGCGGCATGAAGTATTAATAAAAAAAATCATTTTTATTAAGTGTAAATCATTATCAGATAAAGAGCAGAACCCTTCTTTACAAATAAAGTAGTTAAAAACCCGAACAACGCGTTTGTCGCCGAGACCGGCGCTACATAGGAATTGCAATAGAGAGAATTGCCGGGGAAATACAGTAATTCAAATTGTTTAAGATATTATCATTGGTCGGCAGATGCCAGCCAATCAGAATAGGAGCGACAAAGACCCATTATAGCCTATGGAGAAGTTTGGACCAATCAGAATAGGAGCGACAGTGGCCCATTCTAACCTATGAAGGGGTATTAACCAATCAGAATAGGAGCGACAAAGTCCCATTATATCCTATGGAGAAGTTTGGACCAATCAAAAATCAAAGGCGGGACAGTTCAAATACAGTAAAAAGACAGAAAAGAGCTGATTGGCTGAACTAGCGGTGGCTTTGATATCCCAGCCAATCAGAGCGCGAGCTACTTCTCCCATTATAGTCTATGGAGAGATGGGCGCTCTGAAATCTCGGCGTTCAGCGCCGTGCGGCATGAAGTATTAATAAAAAAATCATTTTTATTAAGTGTCAAACTTATCAGATAAAGAGCCGAACCCTTCTTTACAAATAAAGCAGTTAAAAACCCGAACAACGCGTTTGTCGCCGAGACCGGCGCTACATAGGGAATTGCAATAGAGAGAATTGCCGGGGAAACACAGTAATTCAAATTGTTTTAAGCTATTCTCATTGGTCGGCATAAACCAGCCAATCAGAATACAAGCGACAATGTCCCATTATAACCTATGGAGGAGAATTGACCAATCAGAATAGGAGCGACAATGTCCTATTATATCCTATGGAGAAAAAGTGACCAATCATATTCAAAGGCGGGACAGTTCAAAATACAGTAAAAATTCAGAAACGACCAATGGGAGAGCGAGCGATGCTCCTATGGGTTTTCTAATGCAATCTGAAATCAAACTGTACACAGCCGAAATCAAATTATAACACTACAGAAGTTGTCCCGATTTTTATATAAAACGAATGATAATATGGGGGTAACGAAAAAAAAAATATTAAATCAATAAAATCATGTTTATTTCTTTATTTTCGTTAGCCAAGGATCAATAGTATGGGTGCAACGAAAATAAAGAAATAAACATGATTTTATTGAATTAATTTTTTTTTCCGTTACCCCCATATTATTATTCGTTTTATATACACATCGGTACAACTTCTGTAGTGTTATAATTTGATTTCGGCCATGTACAGTTTTATTTCAGATTGCATTAGAAAACCCATAGGAGCGTCGCTCGCTCTCCCATTGGTCCAAATAACGGCGCCTCTTTTAACTTAGCCAATCACAGAGCGCGCTCAGAATTTCTTTTCCCCATAGAACTCTATGAGAAAGTAGCTCGCGCTCTGATTGGCTAAGCTGGACGAGCCCCCGCCGCTTCAACCAATCAGCTCGTTTCTGCATTTTTACTGTATTTTGAACTGTCCCGCCTTTGAATATGATTGGTCAATTTTTCTCCATAGGATATAATGGGACATTGTCGCTCCTATTCTGATTGGTCAATTCTCCTCCATAGGTTATAATGGGCCACTGTCGCTCCTATTCTGATTGGCTGGTTTATGCCGACCAATGAGAATAGCTTAAACAATTTGAATTACTGTATTTCCCGGCAATTCTCTCTATTGCAATTCCCTATGTAGCGCCGGTCTCGGCGACAAACGCGTTGTTCGGGATTTTAACTGCTTTATTTGTAAAGAAGGGTTCTGCTCTTTATCTGAGAATGTTTTACACTTAATAAAAATGATTTTTTTATTAATACTTCATGCCGCACGGTGCTGAGCGCCGAGATTTCAGTGCGCCCATCCCTCCATAGACTATAATGGGAGAAGTAGCTCGCGCTCTGATTGGCTGTGATAGCCAAGCACCCGCTAGCTCAGCCAATCAGCTATTTTCTGTCTTTTCTACTGTATTTTGAACTGTCCCGCCTTTGATTTTGATTGGTCCAAACTTCTCCATAGGATATAATGGGACTTTGTCGCTCCTATTCTGATTGGTTAATACTCCTTCATAGGTTAGAATGGGCCACTGTCGCTCCTATTCTGATTGGTCCAAACTTCTCCATAGGATATAATGGGTCTTTGTCGCTCCTATTCTGATTGGCTGGCTTCTGCCGACCAATGAGAATAGCTTAAACAATTTGAATTACTGTATTTCCCGGCAATTCTCTCTATTGCAATTCCCTATGTAGCGCCGGTCTCGGCGACAAACGCGTTGTTCGGGTTTTTAACTGCTTTATTTGTAAAGAAGGGTTCTGCTCTTTATCTGATAATGTTTTACACTTAATAAAAATATTTTTTTTATTAATACTTCATGCCGCACGGCGCTGAGCGCCGAGATTTCAGAGCGCCCATCTCTCCATAGACTATAATGGGAGAAGTAGCTCACGCTCTGATTGGCTGGGATAGCCAAGCACCCGCTAGCTCAGCCAATCAGCTCTTTTCTGTCTTTTTACTGTATTTTGAATTATCCCGCCGTGAAATCTGATTGGTCTAAACTTCTTCATAGACTAGTATGGGTCTTTGTCGCTCCTATTCTGATTGGCCGAGCTAGCCAAGCTCCCGCTAGCTCAGCCAATCAGCTCTTTTCTGTCTTTTTACTGTATTTTGAATTATCCCGCCGTGGATTCTGATTGGTCAATCCTTCCCCATAGGTTTTAATGGTTCACTGTCGCTCCTATTCTGATTGGCCGGTTTATGCCGACCAATGAGAATAGGTTTCAGAATTTGAATTACTGTATTTCCCGGCAATTTACAATATCATAAATCTTGATATTGTGCCGTTCTAGAGTTTTGGAAAGTGTTTTTTTTTTAAATTATGTTTATTTTTTACGTTCAGCTCTTTTCTGACACTGTTTTCCGCCTTTATAAAGTCGGTTTTTTCAGAATCATACTCCTGCTGCACGGAGCGGAGCGCCAAGATTTCTGTCGCGATCTTCCATCTGCTTCCTCGCATGTTCCGATCCTGCTTCACTTCGCCTCTATTGGAGGATTTAGACCAAAAAAAACCTGGTCTGCCTGTCGGAGCTGCCGAGCGCTGCACTGCGCCTCACTTTGCCGACTTGCCATCGTACATGTCTCGGAGTTTTCGAGCGCGGCGCGTCCCGCCCCGGAACGCCTACACCGCGCCCACATCGCGCTCACTGCCCGCCCCTTCATGCGGGGCGCAGCTGAAAGTGGCGAACACTGCACCTAACACTGAATCCCCGCGTCCGACAGCGGGATTCGGGCTGGGAGGCGCAGTATACGCCAAAAAACGGGCGAAAAGCCCGATCATACATGTCGGCCTTAGTGCTCAAACCTGCAGTTTTCAGCCAGAAAAGAGTCATGAAAAGAGTCCATTTTTTTCAGACCCTGCCCACCTGAGGCTAGCCCCGCCCAACTCAGCTGATAAACCTATTACTTTGAATAGGTAGAAACATGAGAATAACTGCCAGGTGGGCGGGACTAGCCTTTGGTAGGCGCGACTAACGCCTGCTCATGACTACGAGGTGTGGGGTAAAGGTTATAAAACTGCTGCATCTTACAGAATAAGGGACACAGCGCTGGAAATAGCAGGTCTGACACTAGCTTGTGCTGCCCTCAGCAATAGGGCATAATCTATGTGACAGGTTCCCTTTAAAGAGAACTTGTCACATAGTTTACGCCCCCCTTGCTGAGGGCAGCACAGGCTAGTGTCAGACCTGCTGTTTCCAGCACTGTGTCCCTTATTCTGTAAAGTGCTGTAGTTTGAGTATTTAGTGCTCAAATCTGCAGTTTTCAGCCAGAAAAGTCATTCAAAGAGTCAGTTTTTTTTCCCAAACCCCGCCACTGAGGCTAGCCACGCCCACCTCTATTGATAAACCTGTTCCTTTGAATAGGTAGAAACGTGTGAATAACTGCCAGTGGGCGGAGCTATCCTTTGGTGGGTGGGGCTAACAGCTGCTCATGAATAAATTTTGAGGGTTTAAAAAGCTCTCTAAAAACTGCTGCATCTTACAGAAAAAGGGGCACAGCATTGGAAACAGCATGTCTGTCACTAGCTTGTACTGTCCTCAGCAAGGGGGGCATAATCTATGTGACAGGTCCCTTTAAAGAAAGTTTCACAGATAACTAATACTGATAAAGCATTAAAAGTATTAAAGTATTTACATATAACATCAAAAAGAGCTGCTGACAGCTACAAATCACTTTCTATTTTGAGGACAGAAACTAATTTGGATCATGAATATTATACACAATGCACCAGAAAAAAATAAAATTGGGCCATCACCTGGTGCCCAAAGGAGCCGTTCATCCTGTCACACAGGGGCATCGCTAGGCAGAATTATTCGGGGCACGAGCCCCAAATGAATCTGCCTGTGCCCCGAGTTCTCGATCTGTCAGGAGTCGGGGAGGGAGGACAGGACGGATCGTTCCCGTACCTGTCTTCTCCTCCCGTTATGTATCTGCTGATGCGCTGTACATACACGCAGGGCTGTTCTTACAGGGCGGCAGCTGAAGGGGGCGCACCAGCGGCCAGTAAGTAATAGCAATTGCACGTTCTGTTTTTTTTTTTTTTTCATCCCATGCCTTGCTGCTCAGGGTCTACAGTGTGTGTTAAAAATGCTGCTTTTTCTGTGGAGGAGAGAGGGGGTGGGCAGCTTTGTGCATTGCTGGGTGCCGGTGACTATCTTGGCTGCGAGCTCCACAGTCCTGGTGTTCCAGGAGCACGCAGCAGGCCTGCTGTCTGTCGGGTCAGGGAGCCAGGGGGGAGGGGCGCAATGACTGCACGGGGGACTGGGGGATGAGCTCAGAGGCAGGAAGTTTCCTCCCTGTTGTGCTGTGTCATCCCCCTCCTCCCCACCCGCTCCGTGCGCCTGGGATGACACCAGCCACTATCCAGGGAGCAGCTCTTCTGTGTCATGGACCCCCCACCACCGAAGTCACAGTTTAGTAGTTTACTGGTGTGTGTCTAGTGAGTGTGTGCATTTTTGTAATATAAATGTGTATGTTAATTTCGTGAGTGTATGGCTATATTTTTTATGTGACCTTTTGGTGTGTAAAATGCACATTTTATGCACCAAAATGCATCAAAAAACACCTGCACTGTGCCTGGTGGCGTAGCTACTGGAGGGTCGCTAGCAGCAGCTACAATTGCGTATACGGGCACCTTAGCCAGGAGGCCCACAGGGCCCCCCCCTTCATCACATAGCTGCATCACTGGGTTATATAGGACTCAGAGATGCAGGATCGCAGCTGCTGCCTGTGCAAAGAGGTTGAGACTGAAATACATTCATCCCGGACCTTAGTCCCTAGCCCCCCCACCATTCAGCCACGAAAAACGTTAGGGCGCATCCCCACGGCAGTGGACAAAATACCAGTCGGTTTGAGCGGCGGTATTTGTCCTGTTTTGCGGCCGTCCCCACTTCCCTTTGAGCAGCACGATTCCGTCCGGTTTTCGGACGGCAAGATGTGCTGGCTCAATGTTTTGCCGCCTGACGGGAAAAAACCCGTGCAGTGGGGACGGCGTACTGCGCGGGTTTTAATAGAGCACCATTGTGCTCATTTTCAGCTGTTTTTTCACGCGGGTCTGAAAAAACCGGCCAAAAACGGTACTCGAAAAATCGGCCAAAAAACCGTGCCGTGGGGGACATGCCCATGGGTTGCGGCGTCCCAAGTCGATACCAATCATGAGGTAATGGCTCAGGACCTTGGTGATTGGTGATGGCAGCAGACCCAAGGACTATGGGGAGGCTCTCCAGATGTTACAAAGACAGAGTGTGTCATCCGCTGCCTTGCACCGGTTTATTGAGTCACACAACCCTGTGAAGGAAGAAACCTGAAGGCGGACTTATAACCTACTATATTCATAACTTGGGACCTATAACCTGCATATATCCAAATGGGGGGGATAATATAAACCTGCCTATATTCCAGGGGTGACCTATAACTGCTTTTATACCTATGCAGGGGACCTCCCCATAAACTATGCCTTATACCCCTGGTGGGACCTATATACTATTATATACCTCCTGGGGGACCTATTAACCTACTTATATACCCGTGGGGGACCTTATAACCTGCCTATATACCCATGGGAGACCTATTAACCTGCCTATATACCTATTGGGAGGACCTTTATAATCTGCCTATATAACACCGCTGGGGCCATCTATAACCTGCCTATATTCCCGCAGGGGACCTATAACCATGCCTATTTACCTCTGGGGAGAACAAGTAATAACCTGCGTATATACTACTGGAGAGACCTATAATATGCTAAAACCCGCTCTGGGGGGACCTATACTGCCTATATACCGTGGGGCGACCTATAACCTACCTATATTCCTGCTGGGGGACCTATAACCTTCATTATACTACTGGTGGAACCTATAATCTTCCTAAATACCTACTGGGAGACCTATAACTGCCTTATATACCCAATGGGAGACTATAACCTGAACTATATCCCCTGGGGGACCTATATCCGGCCTATATACCGCTGGGGGACGTATAACCTGCCTATATTCTCGCTGGTGGGACCTTATAACTTGCCTATATAACCTCTGGGGGACTATAACACTGCACTATATAGCTGCTGGGGACCTATAATGATATATCTACCTAATGGGAGACAATAATACTACATATCCAAATACTGGCGGACATGATAACTTACTGTGTTGTGTTGTAACTAACAGTTGTTAAGCTGTTTGATAACGTTTTGCCAATTGACTCGGACGTTTCAAGCATGGAGGCAAGTTGGCGTGTGTCAATGATGTCCATGCGCCGCTGCATGCTTGTACTATTGCCCTAAGCCTATCTCTAGACTTATCAGATGGCGGAACGGGTGAGTCCCGGTGTGGGCAGTGTGATGATGTCATCGCTGCCCACTCTGGATTCAAAGAGAAGTCCAGCGGTGAGAATAGAATAAAAGGTGAGGTGAGTATGGGCCATGAGCCCCATATATACCTAACTAACTACTGTGAGGCAATATATATCCTTAAACATTGCCCTCTGGGGGGCTCAGTATATATACCTACCTAACTGCTGGGGGGCCGATATACATCTAAACTAACCATGAGGGGCCTATATACATCTACCTAAACCTAACTGGAAGGAACTTTATATACTAAATGCTGGGGGGCTTATATACACTTGCCTTAATACTAGGGGGCGCTATATTTACCTAACTGCTGCTCGCTTTACAGCATGCGGCAAAAATATTGAAGTAAAAAAAGTTGTCGTCAAAACGAATGACGCTGATTTTACATAGCAATCAATTTCAGTCATTTTACTGTCATTTTTGAAGCTTTTTGGGGGTGGATTACCCAAAAAAAAGGCAGAAAAAACAAACAGCTGTGTGGAACCATACATTACTAAGTTGGGGGAGTTTCATAGCGCCAGTTGCCTAGGCAGCATGAGATGTAATACGGGCCCTCTGCATTCACGTCGGGCGTCGGCAGGGGGAGTGCGCATTAGTTTCCTTCACGCCCCCTGTCACGCTGGGATCCTCTAAGCTGGCAGCTCTGCCGGTCCCTGCCGTGATGGCGTACAACGCCGTGGGTGACATCACGTGACTTACACCATTCCTGCTCGCCGGACCTGAACGCGCGGACCGTGCTGAGGTAAGTGGCTTTTATTTATTTTTTTTTATTAGGAAAGAGGGCTTATTACCTGACTTGGGGGCATATACCGGACTAATAGGGGGCATTTTACCGGACTTAATTGGGGGCATATCCATCATGGCTATTGGGGCATATCACCATGGCCATGGGGGCCATGTTTACTGGCTAATGAGGGGCATCATTACCTGGCTAAGGGGGGCATTATATTACCTGGCTAAAGGGGGGCTATATTAATGGCTAAGGGGGCATATACTGGATACAGGGGCTAATAACCTGGCTACAAGTGGGCAAATATTTACCTACAGGGGGCCTAAAACTCCCTTGCAGGGGCCTATATAAATGAATATAGGGAATCTATATTACCAATATATTTCTATTCTGTGCCTATTAATACCTTTATACTAATAGGGGAAGAGATACCTTACCTATTGGGGGACCTCTATAATTTAGCTACCTAACTGAGGCCTTCCTACTTTGGGGGTGAGCCTACATATTGTCTCTGGGAATTTCACTACTTCCTTTAGTGGTGTACTAAACAAGTCTAAAACTCGGTGCGACAAGTGCGGAGCCCCTATAGCCGTTTGGGCAAAAGGGGGTAATTATTACCATTTGGGTCACTATAGATGGGAGTTGTATATAGATAGGAATTTTTTAGTAGAGGAAGTCCTGATAACAGTGAGGAATTAAGATGTTTGTTTTGTACATTTTTCATGTGAAGGAGTTGTGTGACAGTAGAAGTCATCATGCGTCTGGGAAAGATGGAAAAGATGAACGAGAGAAAGAGAACAACTCTTCAGAGGCGTCTCCTGTAAGTCACCACAATGTAACTTCAGTGTAATCACGTAATATTTCTGCAGAGCATTCTACTTACAACTAGTATATACACTATTCGGTTCCTGTATGGCGGTGTGTATATGTCTTTCAGAGCCTGTGTACACATTGGGTGGTCACGTTGTTGGTCATAAGCCTGGCAGTTTTATTTGATACTAATTAGTAATAGTTTTGAGTGTTGGTTTTGTAGGAGTTTTTTTGTAACATTGATTCGTCTGATGTATTTGCTTCATGTATCGGGTGGATTATTTGTTGACTTATTTGTTAGGAATTACACTGTCAGACAGAGGTGAGATTTTTAGAAAAAGCAGATTTGTCATTGCTGATTTTCATTGTACAGCGACTGCTGAGGAAATGGACGGGATCTGTGTGGAATGTGCAGAAAAATAGTGACAGGAACAGAAGGTTTTTCTCTGTAAAAATACAACCGCAGTTCACAAAGTGGCGTGAAAAATGGCGTGTGCACCCAGCCCTACTCAGAAAAACTTAAGGGCCCGAGCCCCCGAATTTTTGGAACCCTAGCAACGCCCCTGCTGTCACATGTTAAGAGCAGCATGTAATGTGTAGTACCACTCTGAAGTGAGGCACTTCTAAACCACCAATTACTGCATGCACTTTACTAAAACAGATGTTTTACAAGCATACCTGCCAACTGTTGTGAGGGAGACCCCCACAGAAAGAGGAGACCTCCCGCTTCCCTGAGAGAGTTGGCTGCAGGAGATTAACCACTGACAGCGGGTAGGTGGCCCCAGAGCTAGACTATAAAGGGGAAGAGAGGAGAAGAGAGGTGAGTACCTCTGCTCCCCATTCTCCTTCCCCTGCTACCTGCAGACCTTCAGCAAACTTTGCTGGACACTGAAACTGGGTGCCCTCTGTGGGAGATGGGGAGTCACCCAACTTTACTGAATGCTCAAAGGTGTATTCAGTGTCTAGTAAAGCTGGGTGACACGCCATCTCCCACAGGTGGACCTTAGTTTCTGGGCGCCCTCTGTGGAGGATGGGGAATCACCCAGTTTTACTAGATAGCCCATCCAACATCAAGGAAAACTGCATCACACCCCATCCCCCACAGTTTTTTATCATGTAAAGATGGGTGCCACCTGTGGGGTATGGGCCTCACACAGTCTTCCTAAAAGCTGAATATGACATCCAGCCTATGTGTCTGTATCTAATGTTTCTGTTTATTTACAAGTTTTTCTTTTGGACTGCTTCTGATTTGGTGAACTACGTTGGATTATGTGTGGATCTATTGTTTATTAAAATGGTTAAAGAGGGCTCGTGTTGGGGAGTGTTTATTTAAACATTTTTTTATATTTTGTGCGTGTGTTTTTTTCCATTTGATTCCAATGTTAGTAGTGGAGGCATCTGACAGATACCTTTAACCCCTTAACGACCCTGGACGTATGAGTACCTCCCAGGGTCGCCAAGGGGCTTTGCGGCGGGATCGCTCCGTGACCCCGCCACACAGCCATTTTACAAATAAAAACAATAAAATAATAAAAAGTTACACATATTTGGTATTGCCGCATCCGAAAAAAAGTCCGATCTAAATAAAAAATATATCATTATTTATCCCGTGCGCTGAACGCTGTAGAAGAAAAAAATTGCAAACGGCAAAATTGCGTTTTTTGATCATTTCACCTTGCATAAAAATTTGAATAAAAGTGATCAAAAAAGTCGCATGCATTCCAAATTGCTAGTAATAAAAAGTACACTTCAGCCCACCAAAAATGCACCCTCACTCAAGTCCATAAGTGTTAGTACAAAAAAGTTATTGGTTGCACAAAATGGCGCCGTGGCTCAAATTTCAAAAATAGAAAATGATTGGAATGTTTTTACGGTACCAAAACATATAGGACACCATACACGTTTGGTATTGATGGATGCATATTAAGCTGTAGAAGACAGAGAACACATTATATTTACCGTAGATTGAACGGCATAAAAGCAAAACACCCACAAACATGGCGAAAGTACTTTTTTTTCACAATTTGTCCCACTTTTAATTTCTTTTGCAGTTTTGCAGTATATTCTATAGTACAGTGAATAATACCATTAGAAAGTACATCTTGTCCTGCAAAATAAAAGTCCTCATAGGTCTATGTAGGTAGAAAGTGAGAAGGGAAAAACGAACGTGTCAAGAAAAAAAAAATCGCAAGGTCCTTAAGGGGTTAATATCGTGGGGGCTTTGTGTCAGCCAGCGGTGGTTTATGTCACCTTAAGGCTGACACTAACCCTCTCTCACTAGTACCCAACAAACGCCCAGTTCTGGGAACAGCCAGGTAACCATCAGAAGTGGACCCTCTAATGTGATGGTCTGCTCTTGGTACAGCTGCATGCTGATATTTTTAGGATGGGAAGGTCCCAATGTCTATGAACCTTCTCATCTTGATAGTATCAGGCTGCAGAAATTGGTTCGACCTCAGCTGGTTATGGAAAAATGGAAGAAACCATGTTGCTTTTTTATTTATTGAAAATCTAAAACTAGACATCCACTGTTTTTCATAACCAGCCAAGGTAAAAATGTCTGCTGCAGGCTAATATTATGAGCATGGGAAGGTTTAAGGATATTGGTCCCTTCCCACACTAAAAATACCAGCCCACAGACTCCCTAGAACTGGACCTTCACATTAGAGGGCCCACTTCTGATGATAACTTGGCTCTTTCCAGTACCTCTGGTATATTGGATACTAGGATAATAGTGACATGTGGTTAGTGTCAGACTTGAAGTGAAAAAAAAACCCATTACTGGCTGACACCAAGTCCTTGTGGTAGCAGTGGAGAGGCATCTGACAGATACCTCCATTACTAACACTGGGATAAAATGGCAAAAAAACACAAATACACAACACAAAAACATTCTATTTAAATAAGTACTCCCCAACACCAGCCCTCGTTGACTATTTTATTAACTAAATGGATCCAACACTGGCCCGACATAGTCCAAAGAGTCTGACATAGTCCAAAACAGGGGAAACATGTATAAAAAGAGAAACTCTGCAAAAAAAAAATGAAGGTACTAAACTTCATCCCCTGCACCCCCTGAAGATCATGCCTGCGACTGATCCTCTGGGGTTTCAGGGTACAGAGTTTGAGCTGCACAAAATGATTCTGGGGGGTACATGCCACAGCCTGTCCTTTGCCCTCTATGAAAAGATGGTGTCTTTATGCGCTTTGTGCCTCTCCCACCTCTCCTTTAACATTGTGTTATACGCCCTAGTGCCAACACAAAAACAACCCCAACTATCACCCAATAAGACACCCACTATCTCCATATAATACCCCATTGGGAGTTTGTACAGAGGTGGGCACAGGTAGGAAGGTATGATAAGTTAGAATTCTAAGATGTTTGTGTGATACATTCTGCAGGAATGAGTTGTGGCTGGGAGAAGTCATCATGGTGGTCTGGACTGGATGGAGAAGAAAAGAGAAAGAAAACAATCCCCATCAGAGAAGATGTCACCTGTAAGGAACATTTAGGAACAGTTTGGCAACATCTCCCAGCTCTCCTGAATACTGAATAGGTTCTCTAATGTCCAGGAAAGCTGGGGGACACCAAGCCCCTCAAATAGCTTTTTTCCAGAGCAGTTGCACAATTGCATGTAGTAAGTGTAGCATGTGTGAAGGGGGTGTGGTTTATTATGAAGGCAGCATGGTTTATGGAAATATCCCTGAAGTCCACTTTCAAAAGTTTTACAAGTAAAATATTCATAATAATTGACTGGATCAGTGTCTGGTACATTGTATCTTGAAATCTTACTCAACATACAACGTCCCAGTAAAGATAACTATATGCTGATAACATTGTATCCTGAGGCCATTGTAGCTTGAGGGACCACTGTATCTTTAGTAAATCTTCAGCCATGTAAGGGTCCTTTCACACCGTGTTTGCCATTTGCTGTATGTGCTGGGAAGGCTCTGGATACATACACATCAAAAAAAGTTGGGTTATTTGATTTTAGTTAAAAAAACGGGATGAACAAATTTTTGAAAATTTTTTAAATTTAACAAATAAACCTCCTGAACTTTAGAATGCACATGTCCAACTGTTCTTCATGTCCAACTGTTCCTCAGTGCTTTTTGCACAACTTACTGATCTCTAACAAGGAGCTTAATGGCAAAACTCCCTACCTACAGTCTACCTACATGGGGCCTACCTACAGCTTACCTAGCTATCTGGGGCTTACCTACAGCCTACCTACCTGGGGCCCTACTACACCTCATAGCAAACCCGGGGCCAACCTACAGCCTACCTACTTCGGGCCTATCTACAGTCTACCTACCTAACTGGAGCTATCTTCCTGAGACCTTCCTATCTATCTATGTGGTGGCTACTTTTCCTAACTTTAGACCCAACTATTTCTACCAATTTTCCTCTCATACCCACCTGTCCTGCCCCACCAAATGGGACCATCACCCTACCTGTGGCCACCTATTTCCTGGGGGCTAAAAACTGCTGCCTACCTGGCCAATCACCCACCCCCCTATATCACCTACCTGGGGCCTATCTACTGACTAACTACCTGGGGCCTAACTGCTGCCTACCTTCATACCAACCTAACTAACTAAGGCCTACCAACCTACCTAGGGCCTGTCAACACATCTACGAGGGTATACCTTGCCACCTGGAACCCACCTATCTACCTGGGGCCCTGCATAATTACCCACCTGACACCCTTACCTACCTGGTAATATAAATCTGAGGGGTGCAGGCTATAGCTGTAGCATAATCTCTAGGGGGTTAGTGCTCTGTTCCTCTCCACCGCTCTAGTAGACTGTACCGCTAAGCTATGGCCTGTGTCCACTCTCTGACCCATGGAAAGTTTGTACAGAGGTGGGGGACAGTGAGGGAGGTGCTAGAAATGTGAGGATTCTAAGATACGTGTGTCCAAATCTGCAGGGATGAGTGGTGGCTAGGAGGAGTCATCACAGAGGTCTGGACCTGACACAGAAGAAAAGGGAAAGGGAACGACTAACCAGAGAAGTGTCACTTGCGAGTCACAAGACGTAACTGCACTGTAATCACTTAATTTTGCAAAGCGTCTATGTATACTGGTATCTACCATTATATGGTCATTGTATGGTGGTAATGTATAGTCTGCAGAGGATGTGTACATTGGCATCTACCACTATATGTTCAGTATATTGTGGTAAAATTGGTCTCTGTATAGTTGGATTTGTCTGGTGATATGTATTGTGAAGTATTTGCTTCTTGTATTATCTAGTAACTGCATGACTATTAGTAACAGGTCCCGGTAAATGTTCTTGTTCGGGGGAGGGGCTGACGAGAGGGTAGGGCATCCAAAACTTTGCTATGGGGCTCACACTTCTCTAGTTATACCCCTGATTGTACGTTTAAAATATTGTCGCCAGAGGCCTTTGTAACTTGGGCGTCCGTGGTATCAGCATATTATGAATCTATATTCTCCTTGGTGTGTTGCATCTAGCTCAGTAAGATGGGTCTAATGGAAGATAGTACACAATCTTCAGCTAGATGATAACAAATCTGACTATACTATTTAATATTAAATTGAAGACATATGGAGGTTCAATATAGCCTATAGTCTATGGGAGCTGTATAATGACTCTGTTTAATCACTTGCGGACTGCCCATTAATTATAATCTTCCAGGCGGCCTGTGTGCAGCTGTGTGGGATTGTGCACCTGCAGGTATGGACAGCCAGCAGTCAGCAACAGCCGGATTCTGCAGAGGAAAGTTAGAGATGGTTTATTACCGTCCCTGCTTTCCCAATCAGTGTATGTGCAGCACTCAATGAACATCATGTATACAGCTTAGACAGCAGCAAGCTTCTGTCCCAAGTGATCACGCAATTGCTGGGCCAGGCAACTGCAAGAGCTTAAGGGACCCAGATCAGGGATACAGTCAGTCTTGAGAACAGAATTGCTCAGGAAACAGGAGTAAATGTGTCCCAAGGGAATTCAGCAAGAAGAAAATAGTTGTAAAAATGCCCACTAGAGGTCTTTTTCTAACCTTTGGGGGGCAGGGGCACAATGTGTAAAATAAATTAAATCATAATGATAATTAAAAATAACACAAAACAAAATAAACAGACGTAAGAAACAAACACTGCCAATCCAGACCGCTCCTTTTAGCCTTGTCCACTATGACCCAAAACTACCATGCACAGTTAAAACCAGAAGTTTCAATACACTATATAAAAAGAGACATCTGCATGCTTTTCTCACTATCTGACATGAAATCAGAATAAACCTTACCCGTTTTAGGTCAATTAGGAACCAAAATTATTCATATTTGTGAAATGCAAGAATAATGTGATAGAGATAATTTTAAGGCATTTTTATTGCTTTCTGAAAAGTCAAAAGTTTACTTACTCTAGGATTACTATGTCTTTAAACAATTTGGGACAGACCATATGATGATATCATGTCTTTGGAAGCTTATGATTTATTGACAACATCTGAGTTAATTAGAGACACACCTGTAGATGTATTTTTTTATGCACAGCAGAAACACACTGCATCTGTGTGTAACATCATGGGAAAGTCTAAAGAAGTCAGGCAAGATATCAGGAAGAGAACTGTGGAATTGCACAAAACTGGTTCATTCTTGGGTGCAATTTCCAGATACCTGAAGGTGCCTAGTTCATCTGTTCAAACAATTACACATAAGTACTATCAAGATGAGACTATCCAGCTATCAAACACCTCAGGACGGAGACAAGTTCTGTTTCTCAGAGGTGAACGTGCTTTGGTCCGACTTGTGCATATCAAACCAAGAACAAAAGCAAAAGACCTTGTGAAGATGCTGGTGGAAGCTAATAAGATTGTGTCATTATCCACAGTGAAACGAGTGCTGTATCAACAGGGGCTGAAAGGCCACTCAGCCAGGAAGAAGTCATTACTCCAAAAGAAAAAAGCCAGATTAATGTTTGCAAGTGCAGACAGGAACAAAGACCTACATTTCTGGAGACATGTCCTGTGGTCTGACATAACTAAAATTTAACTTTTTGGCCATAATGACCATCATTACGTTTGGAGGAAAAAGGGAAGCTTGGAAGCCTGAGAACACCGTCCCAACTGTGAAACACGGGGGTGGCAGCATCATGTTGTGGGGTTGTTTTGATGCAGGAGGGACTGGTGCACTTCATAAAATAGATGGCATCATGTGGAAAAAAGATTGTGTGGCAATATTGAAGCAACATCTCAAGACATCAGCCAGGAAGTTAAAACTTGGTTGGAAATGGGTCTTCCAAATGGACAATGACCCGAAGAATACTGCCAAACTGGTTACAAAGTGGCTTAAGGAGAACCAAGTCAATGTTTTGGAGCGGCCATCACAAAGCCCTGATCTCAATCCTATTGAAAATTTATGGGCAAAGTTGAAAAAGCAGGTGCGAGCAAGGTGACCTACAAACATGGCTCAGTTACACAAGTTTTGTCAGGAGGAATGGGTCAAAATTCTTATCAACTATTGTGAAAAGCTTGTGGAAGAATATCCAAAATGTTTGCCTCAAGTCATACAGTGTAAGGGCAATGCTACCAAATAGTAATAAAATGTATGTGAACTTTTGATTTTGCAGAAAGTAATAAAAATGCCTTAAAACATTCTGTCTAATTATTCTGTCATTTGGCAAATATAAATAATTTTGGTTCCTATTTGACATAAAACGGGTAAGGTTTATTCTGATTTCATGTCAGATAGTGAGAAAAACATGCATATATGTCTTTTTATATAGTGTATGTAAACTTCTGGTTTCAACTAGATATCACTTACATAAAAAGTCTGAAAGTAAAGAACAAATTAAATACTAATCTTAGCTATAACAAAATGAAGCCAATTTAAAAAAAATCTTTTGCATTTTTTCATTTATACCTGATTTTAAAAAAAAAAAAAAAAAAAAATCTAAAATGAAAATTACATTAAAATTAAGCTTTATGTATCAAGGAAAGAACTGTGGAAAAAATTGCTTGAATAACTGAGAGCAAGAAAACATCATAGCTTACAAATCTGCAATTAGTGAAAAGCAAAAAACACTACAAAGGCCATATTTACAGCTCAATGGCTGGACTAGACTGAACCCAGTAAAGAGGCAACACCGGCCCATATGCTACTTGGGAAAGCTAAACAGGTGCAGCTAATTGCTGAGCAGCAGCTCACACAGCACTAGGGGAACAACTAGATGATAAAAAAAACTGCACATTAACTTAATACCTTATTCACACCAGCATGCAGAAAAGCCACAGTATAATGCATGGGGAGATTGCACAAAAGCAAAAATACCAATAAAACAAAAACTCACATACCCTCAATGCATGAGGGGGGTAGTTGCTGGTACTACAATTACATATAAATAAATAAGTAATGTCCCATTTTTTTCTGTGTTTTTTCTGTAAATTGTTAGTGTAGGGACCCGCAAGACATGAGGGCCGTTGACACCGATTGTGAGCTTGCGTATACCTCAGATTTAACATTTTTCCAGTATGTCATTTTTTATCTGCTCAAGAATGCTGGGGAGCGAAGGGTGTCTGTACTTTGTCTTGCACACCCAGAAAGTCCTGGGCAACCCGCCTAATCCAATAGTATGGTCGTCACTAATAAGTTGTAAGCCAGCATGGTGCACCACAGGTATCTGTATTTATAGCCCCCTTCTGTATCGCCTTATTTATATGCAATTCTAGTACCAGCAACTACCCCCCTCATGCATGGAGGGTATGTGAGTGTTTGTTACATAGGTACATAATTACATAGTTTGTAAATCTGAAAAAAGACAAGACGTCCATCCAGTTCGGTCTATTTTGCTAAAGTGTTGCTAAAGTGTTGATCCAGAAGAAGGGAAAAAAAACAAATGAGGTAGAAGCCAATTGTCCTCATTTTAGGGAAAAAAAATCCTTCCCGACTCCAATCTGGCAATCAGAATAATCCCTGGATCAACCACCCTACTCCAGAATCCTGATCACTATAACCTGTTATATTATTACACACTAGAAATGCATCCAAACCCTTTTTGAACCCTGTTATTGAATTCACCATGACAAGTTCCTCTGGCAGTGAGTTCCACAGTCTCATTGCTCTTACAGTAAAGTATCCCTTTCTAATCTTGCTAATCTTTCTGGGTATTCTATTGGTATTTTTGCATTTGTGCAATCTCCCCATGCATTATACTGTGGCTTTTCTGCATGCTGGTGTGAATAAGGTATCAAGTTAATGTGCAGTTTTTTATCATCTAATTGTTCCCCTAGCAGTGGGGGGTGTGAGCTGCTGCTCAGCAATTAGCTTCACCCGTTTATTTTCCCCACGTAGCATATAGACCAGAGATGCCTGCTACTGGGTTCAGTCTAATCCAGCCATTGACCTGTGAATATAGTAAAAAACAAAACAAAATGTGCCTGGTCAGGAACTATGGTAAGCAGTCTGGTTAGTAAGTGGTTAATGAGGAGGCTTTACTGAGCCATAACACACTTGTGTGCATGAGGCCTTAAAACACACCTGTGCTTCCAGGTAATATTAGGATAGACTGTTGTGAGTATAAGAGGAATACACCAAACACATCTAGACAAAAAGGTCCCCCTTTAGTGCCGAATGGTGTTGGCGTAACTTAAAAAATCTCCATTGTGCAAAAGTGTGGCATACCTCCTGTTACTTTTAAATGTATTACAATGGAGCATATAACCCTAATGTACACACTGAACATCACCATTAGCCTTGGTAGGTCTATTGTTTTATACTATATGGCTTATTGCAACAATGTCACTTCTAGATGGCCAATATGCATGCTAGTCACTATAGGGGGCTGTGACCTTATTATGCTTTCTGAGACCTCCTTTGGGCACTAGAGATTTTTTTTTTACATGAGTAGCATTATTTTTGACCATTATAATACTTACATATGGCGCATTTCCCGTTTTTTCCTTTTGCAGTGGTCATTTAGGCACCGATCTTCTTCAGTCATGCACTTTGGTTGCTCCTAGTACCATCCAGGTGATCCAGCTATAAAACTATCACTAACATTTCTAGAACACTAACCACAAAGAAAATAAAATTATACTGGGTCTAGGTTGAAGTTGATCTTGTGGTCAGCACGGCAGCATGTAATTCTATTTACCCTTCAGTTCTTAGCAGGTTTCCTAAACAGCCAGCACATTCCTTGGTGGGCTAATTAGTCATGTTGTTAAATCCCAACACCCCAGACATGCCCAGAAGAAAACGGTGCTGGCGCTTCACTGACAGACAGAGGCATCACCTTCCCCATTATCCATTCATTCACATACACAACCAATACCTGTTATTGATGGTTTTTCATGTTTTCTTAGGTTTTAATGTTCTCCTTTTCTTAAGTGGAACATTTCACGGCTCATGTAACCTCAACAACCCTGAAATGGAATAACTGGAATTGGGCAGCTCATACAGTTCAGGGAAACAGCTCTAATTCTCAAATATTTTTTTATGTTCCAGTTAAGGTCTAAAAATTGTTTTTTCCCACTCTCTTGCTGATTATGTTGCAGTTTGAATATTTAGATCTTCATAGCATAGGGATATCGCTACAAAGAGGGCAGAGAAAGTGATTGATTTTGGGCCTTTGTAACCGAAGTGGAGTTACATCTTCAAAATATCAAGATGTTATTAGTGTATTTCTGCTTGAAGTGCCTGTTCCAGGGAGGATCATTGCAAGAGAAAGCAAAGTAATAGGTTAATCAGTCGTGATGGGCTGGGGCTAGCCACGGATGGCCGGGGCTAGCAGCTGCTGATGTATTAAGCAGACTGCTCTGAAAGTTCTGCATCTTACAGAAAATGGGACACAGCTCTGGAAACAGCATGTCTATCAATAGTTTATGCTGTCCTCAGCAAGGGGGCATAATCTATGTGACAGGTTCTCTTTTAAGGCTGTTATTTATCACCTGGATAGGTGATAATGGGATTCCACTGCTGAGACCCCCTCCAATTCCTAAAAAGAGGGCTTTTACTCTATTTTCTTTTGCACTCTTCAGGGAGTTGAGACTGCCGTTTTGCAATTGGCATCTTGCAGCGTGTACAGGTACGTACCGCAAGACGCCTTGTGAACATACCCTTAGTGTCTCTGTTGTTTATTTCTAATTAAATAGTCTCATAGCAATGAGTTTGTTGCTTCTCTGACTTCTTTTTGCCTGCAAGTCTCTTCGAGGATCTGCCATATAAACATTCTTTGGCCAGTACTGTGGCAGCCTTCTGGCTTGTGGACAAGTTGCACCATTAGGCATATTTATGTGTTTTTGGAAGGGTTCTTACATTTGTGAGTAGTAGATTTGTAAAATTTCCTGCTTTGATTTCTAAATCTGCAGTATCTATTATCACCCAGCAGGTTCCAGTATTAGAGGCACATGGGGCACATCTATGAACTGGGTTGCAGCAGTTTTCCGGTGTGTTTTATGACAAAAATCTTGTTAAGCGCCCTGTCTGACATATATATACATATATAACATCTAAAAACAATGCCTATGTCTGACATCCTCGATACTTTTGCATGAGCCAGTTCTTACGATTAGGCAAAATGTGTTGCAAAAAATGTCGTACTAATCCATGCCAATTTCAAATTTTGGAGCAGACACTTTTTGGCACACAAAAATGTTTCTCACAATGGGACTCATTTATAAAGTGCTGTGTGGCACTTCCATACATACTGACGAATGCTACACTAACCTAATGAGACTGTCTATACTGATAAAGTTTTCATGCAGTGTAGTCTGCGCCAGAATGAATGAACCTGTTCTTCTGCAGGTCATACATACGGGCCAGTCTATCCCAAACATCAACGGGCTCAGGCCCCAAACTATAACCTGGCTACTTTCTAACTTTTCCCTCTAATTGGGCGTCAAAGAATCATAAAGGGGCAAACTGTGTTGAGCATTGCTTTGGCATCGGATCGACAAGTCGTAGTCGGGCCGCATCGAAAAGGTTTTTTTTCGATAGTGAGCAATGATTTGCGCGATGACCATTAAAGCATGGGAGAGCAACAACACTTCATATTACCCCCAAACAGGCGGGAGAAGCTGAAATTAACATCCACAACATCAAAGGGAAACGTGCACTTTAGGCAAAACACTTAGGTTATAAAAAAACCGAAAAAAAAGTCACAGACCCTTTACTATCCCTGTCTTTACCACGCCTGACCCTTAAACCTGCATCACCCCAAAAAAAAAAAGTCCAGAAGGGATTTGATTTGAACCCCATGTTTCTTGAACTGGACATTTAAAATCCCGCCCCGGAACGCAGCATGAGCCCCAAACCCCATGACCCCCACATTTAAAAAGGCCGCAAAAAGGGGTCTTCAACCACCTTTTTGTGAACTGGACATTGACTAAAACCCCCTGGGGCCCCAGCATGACCCCCAAAACCCCATGATCCCCCCATTTTAAAAAGTGCCGGAAAAAGGAGTCTTTCAACCAAATTTTAGTTCACTGGACATTGACATACCTGTCCGGGCCACAGAAACCCCCAAAACCCGCAAAGACCCCCACATTAAAAAGTGCCGAAAAAGGATCTTTCAACCACCATTTTATTGAAAGGACATTGAAACCTTCCTGGGGCCCCAGCATGAGCCCCCAAAACCGCATGACCCCACATTTTAAAAAATGCCGGGAAAAAGGAGTCTTTCAACCACCATTTTAGTTTCACTGGGGCATTGACTAACCTGTCCGGGGGCCCCAGCATACCCCAAATC